>JAVYIG010009860.1:0-74131 GCA_035222895.1 Strongylocentrotus droebachiensis
AATTATGCAGGGGTCCGTTGCGATTGATCCACATCAATCGGAAGTTTGCATTCCCCTATCCCTTACTTACGTTGATACCGATCGCAAATAAGTTGCGATCAATATCAACTCTTTGTAAGACGGGGCCCAGAACAAGGTTTACAATATGATAAATTGTTGATTGACATTAGATGATATCCAGAAAATTAATATGCAGTATATCATGTTGTAAAAGGGAATATCTCTATAACTGTTCGGACCTTGAATTTCATATTGCGTTAGCATTATGCTTATGTAATGTCAGCCCTTCATAAAGTACAGGTTACCTCAATACAAAATAATCAAAGGAGCATTCAGCGATCTCTGTATTACATTTCTTTAAAACATCTGCGTTCTTCGTTTCGTTTTCAGAAAGCCGAGTTAAATGACACGTCAAGATCGGATAAGAAAAAGTTACAATACGAAAGAGACCGGGGGACTGTCTCACAAAGACTAAGATCGACTTTAAGTTGGATTTAAATATGACAGGCCGTTCATGCCCCGGTTTGCTCTCACCTTTATGATCTTTGGATAATATTTTTCCCTTCAATATTGAATTATCAAGAAATTTGGTCACACGACCCGGTCATATCACTTCACAATCACATTGACATTGATTAGGCCTATGCTGATATAAGTGTCGTGTAATTTTCTTGGATGTTTGCGGATTAGCACTAAAAGAGAGTGTTATGTCACGAGAAAGGGTAAAAACATCATAATGTGGACAAACATGCAAATGCAAATGTAGCATACCCTTTTTGTTTTTCATTTTCAATTTGTTTGTTGAGTTGGGTACTTATTGAGGATATTGTGGTCCGTAAGCCAAAAAAGGGTTTACATTTAGAACCCATTTTGTACCTGTGAATAAGTTAAAGGGGTCGCATTTTGTGAAAAATGTTCTTAAAAGTATGTAAGAAAAGAGTGGGTCATTTTTCTTAATTCTGCAGCGATCATGCGTTACCCCTTACTAAGTGACGTAATGGGAATGCATCATCATAAGCTCCGTTTGTAGCCCCCCCCCCCCCTCAGGAAGTAGGTAGAATTGATAATTCTTCGATAAGTTTGGGAAAAGTATACGCCAAGGAATAAGTCAACGGAGTCAAACCAAGGAGATTGGTCAAAATGGGATAACGGCAGTGTGTCTGATATAGTTAGAGGGTTGGAATATTCCAAGACGGATTTTTTTTTTTTTTTTTTCAAAGTGAGTGAGGTACCATTGTTTTTTCTTTCATGTAATAAAAGTATAGCTTATTTGGTTTTAAAAGGCGCAACGTATGGTTGTTCCTTTGTCCCAGCGAAAGTAGGAAAGTAAAAAATAAAAAGACGGTCAATAGATTCCATGGGTCGAAGAGGAGATAGTTTGTTGAAATTCTTTAGTTTTGTTGGTTGGTGACCCATGGTTTCCTGGCCGCCGTGGTGTTAATAATTACTGTGCATTTATAGAAGTGAAATACATAATTTAATATTTTACAGTTAATGATTTAAGTTAGATATTTTCACTGTTAACATAATATGACAATTACAAGATGACGTATACGATAACGAACTTTATCCAAAACAAGTCGTAATTTGCACCAATATTATCAAAACTAGGTCAGTTAAATTATTTTCAAATCAATTTTAAAAAGGAAATTACATAAATTACAGACGAACTTGAACTGCAATGTTACTTTGTGTGTACAGGTTCAAGAGCATCGAGTGTATTGAATGTTTCGTCATCATGAATATTCATAACGCATTGTCACTTGGATTCCCCGGTATTCTCAGGCAGAGAGAGAATGAAAGAGAGAGGATTAGAGAGAGAGAGAGAGAGAGAGAAAGAGAGAGAGAGAGAGAGAGGGAGAGAGAAAGGGGGGGGGGGGGGGAGAGAAAAAAAAGGGGGGGGGGAGGGCAGTTAAAACGAAAAGAGAAAATGAGATTGCAGACACTCCAGACACGCTACGTAATCAGCTACTAGATCAACAGGACTGGTACAGCTAAGTATGTATATTTTTTGGGAAACATGTTGTACATGACTGTATTGTATTTCACCCACGTGTGGAAAGGTGACTTAATCACTCATCTTATTTGGTTGCAAATTGCTCAAGACTCTCAACTAAAAACAAAAAGAGAATATATTTTCAATTTATACCATTGTCATGACTTTTAAAATCCAAACTATGCTTAGGAAAAATTATGGAACCGCAATCTTAACTGAATTAGACCGTTGATGGCTCACTTCTTAAAGGGTTGAAGTGAACGATTAGTAGGCCTACAATGGTTCACCTGAAAATTTCCTGTTTGTTGTCTCCATCTCTGCTGAGAAGTGCTTACATAATCATATGCACATGGGGGGGGGGGGTACCACTTTACAATATTTGTATCCAATCGTTGCTTCACGTGTACTTTCAAAAAAGTTTTTTTTTTTCTCAAGAAGTTTCTTTTTTTTTGCATGTTTATTATCACCCATCAGTCTGTTTGATTTGGAAGTACTGTTCATCGTCTGGAAGTATCATACATGCAAATACTTCATCATATTCCACCTTCAGACGAGTATGGGCGCCCTTATATGGTTGTTTAGGGTAGAACCCACTGAATGTGACTTTCGTTCAGTACTGACATTAGTCTTGCAAGATATACTAACGTAGATTGTACTCTAAATCTGTTAAGTAATGTTAATTTCATTAGTAACATTGATTTTTCTTGAAGTAATCTTGATTTGTGTACAGCGTTTAGAAACTGTTATGTCACAAACGCTGTATAATAAAAAGATAAAAAGACGGTCAATAGATTCCATGGATCGAAAAGTGAGGAGAGTAGTTTTGTTTGTTTTTGAGAAGTAGGCTTGTTGGTGACCCATGGATTCCTGACCGCCGTAATGTCATTGTAATTATTGTGCATTTATAGAAGTGAAATACATAATAAAGTATTTCACAGTTAATGATTTAAATATAGATATTTGTCTCCGTTGACATATCAAAATTAGAAAATTACGAACTTTATCCAAAATAATCGTAATTTGCACTAATATTATCAGTACTAAGTCAGTAAGAATATTTTCAACTCAATTTTAAAGAGGAAAATATGTAAAATCCAGACGAATTTGAACGTCAACGATATTTTGTGTGTAAAGGTTCAAATACATCGAGTGTGTCTGATGTTTCGTCATCATGAATATTCATTCTGGGATTCATTCTGGGATTCCCCGGGATTCTCAGGCAGAGAGAGAAGAGAGAGAAAGAAAAAGAGAGAGTGGGTGCGTGCGCGCATGTGTGTAGTGTGTGTGTGAAAGAGAGAGAGAGAGAAAGAGAGAGAGAGAGAGAGCGAGGTCAGGGGGGGGGGGGGAGTATATAGAAACAACGAAAAGAGAAAACGAGAAATCAGAGGTCCATGCTCAAAGACATGCTACGTAAATTATACAAGACATAATAATGCTTTGACAGCTTACCTGCACCCGGAGCTACAGGTAGGCCTATGTATATTATTGGGAGCATGACTTGTTGAACAATTAACCACGTGTGGAAAGGTGATTTGGTAACGCATCTAATTTCGTTGCAATTTGCTCAAGACTCTCTACTGAAAACAAAACGAAATAATATTTCCAATTTATACCCTTGTCATGACTTTAAAAACCCAAACTATATTTTAGGACAAGTTATAGGACCGCAATCTTACCTGAATTTGATCTTAAACGATGAGTACATGTTAGTCATTATTTAGCAATAGTTCGCCTGAAATGTTACTATTTTGTTTTCTCCATCTCTGCTGAGAAGTGCCTACATAACCATAATTATGCAAATGTGGGAGAGTGGGGTGTCCCACTATGCAATCTCCGTAATTCTGTATCTAATCGTTGGTACGCTTAATTGTACTTCAAAAAAAAAATCAAGAAGTTTGTTTTTAGCATGTTCATTATAACCTGTCAATCTGTTTGATTTGGAAGTACTGTTCATCGTCTGGAAGTATCATACATGCAAATACTGTCTTCATTATATTTCATCTTCAATCGAATATGGGCGACATTATCTCAATGTGACTTTCGTCTAGTACTGACATTAGTCTTGCAAGATATACTAACCTAGATTGTACTCTAAATCTGTTAAGTAATGTTAATTTCATTAGTAATATTGAATTTTCTTGAAGTAATCTTTATTTGTGTACATCGCTCAGAAATTTGTATGTCACAAACGGAATATAATAAAAAGATAAAAAGACGGTCAATAGATTCCATGGATCGAAAAGTGAGGAGTGACTTTTGTTGAAATTTGTTGAATGGATGCACGTTTGCACGTATGTTGGTGACCCATGGATTCCTGACCGCCGTAATGTCATTGTAATTATTGTGCATTTATAGAAGTGAAATGCATAACAAAGTATTTCACAGTTAATGATTTAAAGATAGATATTTTTTCTCCGTTGACATATCGAAATGAAAAAAATTACGAACTTTATCCAAAATAGTCGTAATTTGCACTAATATTATCAATATTAAGTCAGTAAGAATATTTTCAACTCAATTTTAAACAGGAAAATATGTAAAATCCAGACGAATTTGAACGACAACGTTATTTTGTGTGTAAAGTTTCAAGTGCATCGAGTGTGTCGGATGTTTCGTCCCATGAATATTCATTCTGGGATTCATCCTGGGATTCCCCGGGATTCTCAGGCAGAGAGAGAGAACAAAGGAGAGAGAGAGAGAGAGAGAGAGAGAGAAAGGGGTGGGGGCGGGGAGTAAAAACAACGAAAAAGAGAATGCAAACATGCTACGTAAATAAAATACATAATGCTTTAACCATGTAACAGCCGACCTGCACCCGAGTTACAGGTAGGCATACCATATATAATATTGGGAACATATTGTGTGGAACGGTGACTTAGTCGCTTATGTTATTTGGTTGCAAATTGCTCAAGACTTTCAACTAAAAACAAAAAGAGATAATATTTCCAGTTTACACCATTGTAATGACTTTAAAATACCCAAATTATATTTAGGAAAAGTTATGGGACCTCAATCTTACCTGAATTTGACGGTAGATGGCTCACTTCTTAAAGGGTTAAAGTAAACGATAATGGTTCACCTGAAAATGTATCTTTTTTGTTTCCTCCATCTCTGCTGAGAAGTGCTTACATAATCATATGCACATGGGGGGGGGGGGGTCCCACTATGCAATTTGTTTATATTATCGTTGCTACACGTGTACTTTCAACAACAACATTTTTTCAAGAAGTCTTTTTTGTTAGCCTGTTCATTATCACCCATCACTAGTCTTCATCGTCTGCAAATACTTCCATCACATTTCACATTCAATCGAATATGGGCGCCCTATAGAAGCCACTGAATGTGACTTTCGTCCAGTATTGCCATTAGTCTTGCAAGGCCTACTGCGATTGTATTCTAAATCTGTTGGAAATATGATTATTCTCGTTGACATGAAAAGTATTAAAATCAAGAGACGGTGGGGCATTTTAATGTTCGAAATCGTGAAACAAAAAGTACTATGACTAATAATGGAAAATGGAGTAACGGAATAGCAAAAGCAAAATGCACGTATTATGGGCATTCTAGTGAGATCTGAAATACAAATCGACCCTGAATCCTAGTGATATCGGACCAGTGTCATGAATGTCCCTGATTCCATGAGCAATGTTTTTAAATTAATAAAACAAGGTTACGTTTTAAAAGAGAGTGTAATCACCGCTCCCTTTAACATAAAACAATACAAAAAGAAGACTGTCCCCGATTCAATGGCGATTTTAACTTTTCTCTGACTGGAAGGTGTATAGTCACTAAGTTCCCCAATTTTAATTTTATGCATATAGAATTTCAAGTCGGAATATTCAAAAAATGTAAATGTTCATAATATTATTATCTAGATCCAATTGTAAAGAAATCGGATCACAGTCGGGACGTACGCGATGGGCTACAATGTATTGACTGTAATGAAGCTTTAGAATGAAGAATATGGATGAAGTCAGAGGCGTAAAAAGAAGTATACAATACTAGATAATATGATTTCACCATGTTAATTTATTCAGTCATTATACTCAATAAAATTAACAATAATGTTTAAGTATGATAAAATAGATATACACCTTTCAATAACTCTAGGTATACGTTTTCAAGAGATACATGCATATATTTTTTACTGAAAACATACGGAGATTGATCCGATTGTATAAAGCAGAACCACTTTAGTGCTGCAATCTGCATTCTTTGCCCCAGGAAAAAAATATGGACACAAGGGCCCGAATTTACAGAGGAGATTTGTCGACAAATCTAGGTTTATGTGCGTCATAATTATGACGCGTTTCGACGCGCTTTTTACAAATCTGGTTTGTAAAAACGCGTCACATGACGCACATAAGCCTAGGTTTGTCGACAAACCTCCTTTGTGAATTCGGGCCAGTAAGTCTCTATTGTTTTTTTACGGAAGCTGTAAACGTGCTTACATTTTATTTCATGATTTTAACGAGACAGTAAACATAGTTTACTGATCAGCATCCAGTTAAAGGCTCTTTGCTATTCTGGCTCATAGCTTATTTCTTAAAGTAGAGTTGCATTAATTTCAAATATTGATTTAACGTGGATCATTGCATGAGAGAAGGTTAGATCGAACAAGTTTATCAAAATTACCTACTTGGAAACATTAATAAGTAATGGTTATTGTCAATTTTAAAACGGTAATATACCGTCACACTTTGGCACTTATATATCTCTTCGAACACTGCCGATATTCGTGACGTCATCTCGAGGGACCGAATTAGCATAATTAAACGATGTCCCATAACGATGCAGACATGCCTGTTTCGTTGTCTCTTCTTCTCTTTGTCTGTGATTATAATCATCATCATCAGCATAAATTGCTATTTAAAATGGTAAGAAATTAGTTCATGTTTAAAATCAATCGAACTCTTATAATTGAGAACAAATTGCACCAACAAAATGTGTGGTCATTAGTAATAGGACATCGTAATTTTGCCATAGTACATAAGATATGAAAATAGATTAGACCACTGCATTCCCTTAATATAAGGTGACGGGTATACATAATTATAAGGAGGTATCATTATTATGTTTCCATGAGATCTCACAGTACCCTATCTTGATATCATATCTTGCATTCCACCAACAGCTTGAAAATAAATCAATTCCATTCCTATGCTAGAACACATAGGATGAATATCATTGCATAATAAACTTTCACACACAATATTCTATACAAACGTACACTATTTTGAGACTACTTAAATCTAAAATATTGGGTAAATTAAGTTGGGCAACCACTAGTTGGTCAAAAATTTACAAATTTCGAAGCCATTTTTACAAATTTAGCTCAAGTGGACTTAATCACTTTGTGGCAATTATCTTTATATAATAATGGGATTATATTTACTTAAATGACTTGATCAATAATAGGGTTGGGAAAGGTTACCCAATGTTCCCCTACTTTTATCAAGTTGGGTTAAGTTTGTTGGGGAGGTGATAGTTGGTCAAATATTTACCAGTGGGTGAAAAGAAATATTTAGCTAGTCATATCTTTGATGTAAGGTCGGAAAAAGACCAAACATATAATAAACTTTAAATAAAGGATAACGTTTTAATAAGATCAGTCGGTCGGACAAACTGGCTCAGGCGACCACGGTTCGAAACTGAGTCACGTCTTTCGGATGGTGACGTTTAAGGTCGGTCCCCAGACGTAAATAATCGATACACGTCTGTAAAAACGCAATTACACACACACATCAAATACCAATATCAGTTTAGGCCTGACAAAATTAAATTAGCAATATGCATCTTGCCCAATATTTAACTGGGTTAATCAAGGTTGAGCAAATCTTGTCCAATAATATTCAAAACCACTTCATCCAATTTTAGTAGCTTATGGTTTGGAATGTGTCGATTAAATATCACAAAACATATACATTTTACAGGGCATAAGAGCTTTCATTAAATAGATGGATAGGGTATAGCCGTTTCCTGCAAGCCAGCCACTTCTATGACTTCAATAAAGTCTATCTACGTAAGCAACCGAGGAAAACTTAAAATAATTATTATACTCTGACGTCACACCTATAAAACTAGTACAAATATATTTGAACATGTGAAGTGCCACTGACCAATTTATGAAAAAGAAAATCTTTGTAATGGATAAATTATTCATAATATTCTTTTCTAAAACGAAATCATACAGGAATATGGTAATGAAGCTGTAATCGTGTGACATGCTACTGTAATCCCGCTATCTGAAAGGGGTGAATATCAAGGGATTCTCTCCAAGGTGTGGAAAATAGGCTCCAGATATTCGGTTTTGGACCTTCATTGCAGGTATAAAAAACTGTCGAAAGAGGGCGACGACTTCTTCAGAGATAGAAGGTAGAGGCTCCTGCATGGGAATGGGTTCTACGCAGGATCGAACCGGTGAATTAAAACAAAACACACCTTGGGGAAGGTCAAAGTCAAAGAAGTCTTTATGGAAGAATTGTCTTAGACCAAGGAACCTTTCCACACTGTCCAATATGACGGCTGGACTTTTAGCAAACCTCTCGGCGTCTAAAACTAGGATGTTTAATCTCGAAACCTCAACTGTCCAGCGCTTTAATGAGCTGGCATAAATACTTCTTTGAACCAAAAAGTGCACCGCGTCTATCTCAGAAGATGATTCCAGCACCGTCTCTTCAAAAGTGTCTTCCAATCTATAATTGATCTCACTTGGTCTTGTTTTGTGCAAAGAGCTTTGTTTATTACTCGCACTCCTCTTTTCTCGATGAGGTTTATCCTTCTCTGTTTCCCTTGCTTTCCTTCTGCTTGTTTTAAAATAGTTCTCT
The DNA here is from genome assembly GCA_035222895.1 of Strongylocentrotus droebachiensis. NCBI lineage: Eukaryota > Metazoa > Echinodermata > Echinoidea > Camarodonta > Strongylocentrotidae > Strongylocentrotus > Strongylocentrotus droebachiensis. Next base: position 8,824 of record JAVYIG010009860.1, read on the forward strand.
TTGTGAGATCGTATATTTACATTTCGTTTTATTTTTGCACGGGATTCCTGCTTAGGTAACCCCATTGGCACATCTGGATATTGTGAAAGACTTCTGCGATAAAACTCTGAGCTGCTATTCGACGTCAGCACCAAGTATTCCGACATGGCTCTTGCTACAGGATCTCTAACAAGAATGATGAGTTTAATGTCAGGAGAAAAAGCTGCCAACGATTGATTGGATAGATTACGCATATACAGGTACTCCTGGCATTCACCTACAGTCATTTGATGAGGGAGGGAATGCGGCATCTTATCCAGGTATTGGTCATTGTCCTTGAAGGGAACCCCGAACTCTGATACAACAACATCAGGATGGAATGAGAGAGCACTCTTGAGGGTTGCAGAACCACTCAGAGCACCCCCTAATATCAGAGCTGTGGGAATCTTCTGCTTACAGTTGCGTTTTGCCAGAAGCTCTTCAGAATGTTGGTACTGGCTGAAGTTTGAAGTCTGGAGGTAGCAACCATGGTCGAGCGCACGTACCACTCCCTGTGAATGACCTTTGTAATATGGGTTGGACTCGGGTACAAAGCTTATGGCGGAAGGGACGCAAACATGTTCGTACCTAGCAAGGTAATACCCAATGTAGAGAGAAGTCAACAATATTACAGCAAGAGCTAAAATGTTGCGTTTCTTTCGTAGAGCCAAATTGCAAAAGTCCATCTTTGCTTATCTCCTCACATTGATAAATCCATTCTTCAACACTGTTCCTTTCTTGTGTCTACATGTAGGGCTATGGATAGATGACCGGTGATGGCATTCCACACGATTTTCTTGTCCCTAAAGAGAAACGATAAAGCATATTATGAATGTTAATATTGTTCCAACAGGGTTAGTAGTAGTAGTTTTCTCGTTTATATTGGTTTGCTGCAACTAATTTCCTCAATAAGTTACATTAATCTTTATGCTATACAGTGTGGTCAGATTTATCAAAACTTGTGCTTTACATTCATCAAAATCTAGTTCTCCATTGCCACATCTTGTGGTTGTTGAAATAGGTTTTTGGGTTATTGCCAAAGTGATAATTAAAATCCCTGAATCATCATGGTGTCCAGTATAGAAAAAAAATCAGTAAATTTTTGTTCACTACCCCTCCCTCAAACTGACCGGAATTTCACTAATTATTGGCTTGAAAACGACACAGGTTTGCATGTGTTTTGGGCTTTTTGCTATATGCATTAACATGATTCAACGACGCAAATTGTGAATATCTCGAGACAAATATTTATTAACAAATCAAATTACATTCTAATAATTTTGACCAGCACTTTTATTTCATTAAAGCACAGCGAAGAAGAGCATATTTACTGAGTAGTTGCGCTTTGTAAAATGATCTAATTTGTATTATTATTGCTATCATTATTACGCATTACAGTTGAAACTCTTAATTTTAAAAGAAAAAAAAATCGCTATATAGAGCAGTGTTTTTATTTCAAATGTATTCGTGTACTGTTCTCTAGTTATAAACTGAGGCAGACCTGCATTTAACACGATCGCAAAAATTAAAATAACGCTTCCGGGGATATTATACTCATCTCAATCTAATTTTGTTGATTTCTCTCTCTAATTCTGTTTTTTATTGATTTAGCTCAACTTAAAGGAAACTTCACACCAAGAAATAACTTTAGTTATTTTGAGAGATTTATTATATTCTTGCCCGTCAATCTACAAGATTCCATACCAAAGTGTATGAGAGGGTATAAAGCAAGAATAATGTAAAGTTTCTCAGCAAGACATGAGCAAGGCGAATTTTTTCATAAAGCGACGTACTTTGCGAAGTCGTTTATTGACTTTAATGTATTCACATTTATGGATGCCTCCTTCTCAGCAGGACAGGTGTGTGTGGTGATGAATCAATTAATTCACCTGATATTATCCTTTGTAGTTTGTACTACAATTTGTCAGAACGAAAATTGCATAAATAATTTGGTGCTCCTCAGGATTTCGCATAAATTAAATAGATTTGTCAAGTGCTTTATTTTAGTATTTTTTAATAATTGATTTACAATAATTGTTGCCCTGTTATATACCTATTATCAAATATAAATTTTACTTTTTCAGCTATGAGTTTCCCTCATTGAAAAGTAAAGGCTTTGTTATTGAATTAAGAAGTCATTCCATCTAAAGCTTGGTGTATGATACATACACGAGTTCTTCTTCTTCTTCTTCTTCAATATAATCTGCCTCCTTCAATACTGAAGATTCTTGCAGATGCCGTATACTCGGCCTGGTTGGGGTATGCAGGTGGACCATTACACCGGGGTTTCCCCTTACTCTTATACGAATAGTGCAATGGGTTCTTAATGTGCAAGGGTTGTGACTCTCCTGTACACGGGGCCTCCATTTAACGTCCTATCCGAGGGACGGAGTGTTTTCCACTTGACATAACCTGCATCTATGAACAAGGGAAGAGGCACGTTAACACACAACGCAGGCAGACGCTAATACCGACTGAGCCAACTCGCCTCCCTGGTACGTCACGTGATCATAATTATTTGCAAGAAAATGGCTGCGTCCATGTCATGCTAAGAGGCATTACATCATGCCAAGAAAATCTTCATTTTCTTCTATATCTCTGGCGCACTTTTGTAAGGTATATTTTATATCAAAGGGCAGAAATACATCTCATTCTTCAGAATACCTACACTTATTCTTTGGGGTGAGGCTTCCTTTAATAATTAATTTATCAAAAAATTAAAACTTGTCAAAAATAACATAAGCTACTCATGATAGAAATCGTACTCATCATTTTCTTCAAATACCTTGTCGGGAGTAATGTGAACTGATTCCAGATGTTGAGTAGCCAAGACGACGCGTGATAGAGAAACCGCGATCGGCTTTGAAGAACACTGTAATTCAATGTATGAAAAAAGAAAATTATTACCTCCGAAAAGATGAAAACTTGAATAATACAGTGCTTCATTTAGGCCTACTATTTAAAAAAAATGTTCACTCTTGTGTGTGATTACCGACTGAATAGGCAGAGTGTTCATGCGCGCCAATAAAAAAGCCACAAAAGAGAGAGAGAGAGAGAGAGAGAGAGAGAATTAGAGAGAGAGAGAGGGGAGAGAGGGGGAGAGGGAGAGAGGGAGAGAGGGGGAGAGGGGGAGAGGGGGACACAGAGGAGCTGGGGAGGAGGGAGATGAGGAAAATGACCCCCAAAAAGAATACTATATATATATATATATATATATTTATATATATATTTATATATATAACTATATATTTAGGAATATAGCTTAACAAACATTGCGTGTGCTAGCTTAAACTTCATCGGTAATTTCACAAAAAAACTTCCCGGAAGCAATTCACAGACCAATCGGCTCTAATATACCCGGTAATATACTAGTTGTAATGTATGTATTTACGAAGACTACAAGCGGCGCATTCAAGTGGCGTGCAATATAATGTAGCCACAATAAAAACGATATAGTATACGAATATACATGTACATTATATAGCAATCATAAACAAGTACAATGCACGCAACTGCACATGTTTATGTTTACGAACACGTCCGAGTGTGGTGCATTGCATTCCAACTGGCGAACAATATAGTCACAAGTTATTATATATAGCAAGTATATAAAACCAAACATTGAGAAACACTGTATCGTGCACATGTTTATGTTTTTAGACTTTGAGTACAGAAACAACTCGCTATATAGTATTTACAAAGAAATGACAACTACGAACCTGCTGCTGAGAAACTTTGCATACCGTTGTAGTTTTTGTTGTAATAATTTCGCCGACCACAGCCCTGCACTGTAATCATGCGGTATTCTGCGTTGTATACTATCAATGTATTCTTACTAACTGGACCATGCTGGTAGGACTTTTGTCATGAATTGGAAACTAAATGAGAATTGTGCCTATTATGAAAGCTCACTCAACCATTGTTATCCTGTTCAGCTCGGAGTTGATTTTATCCAGATCCAGACCAGTACCTCGCATACAGTAGCTAGCTAATGGACGTCGTGCATTGGGCAAATCGGAGTGCCCCTCACGGCTGTACTCACCCGGAGCTGAGCTCGCCTGGAATGTATACCTCTCAGCTAGCTCCGACGATGAAGAGCTCACGGTTTATGAATTAAATCTGTCCACAAAGCCGCCGCTAGCTTTATGACATCACCAGATATTACATGGTCACGCTGCACTGCTACAAATGCGAGCAAATGCTTCAAACGTAATCCATGCACGATAATGTATGGAACATCAAACCCGCACAGTCTGTTCTATATTACAGCGCACGATAATTCGAGTTAAAATGATTACACACAACATATAACATCGTACAGTACATGACTACAAGTAATTCAATAATGGACCTAACTCATTAGGCCTCTAGTACTTTTCATCTCATTTGCAATAATCGATTTATAATTAAGTCGTAAAAAGTACTCTGATATTCTATAAACATGACTATACAGTACAACACGAAGTTGAAGGCTATTCAATTTAATGCTGAATACAAAAACGAGATTCATTTTCCGGTTGAAATGCAATTTTCCAAGCGAGCAATCACGCTATATGAACAAATTTAATTTCAATTAAACTTTGTGACCTTGATTTCTGTGAATTGAGGAGCCTATTACACCCACATTTGGAAGTACAGCACTGTGTCTGGCGCCAAGCGTACTATAGAGTCGATTCGATTGTTTTTTCGACTATACCAAAACTAAATTATGAAGGCTTTCATGAATGATTTCTGTAAAGTGGAATGGAAAACAATCACGATGAACACTAAGCTTTTGTGTTCTGTAAACCTGCAACTTGCAACAATACCTGGCGAGACTCGATACGGGCTTGATACAGTCGAGTTGATAATTAAACAAACGCCTACGCAATCATTGAGTGTGCGTGAGGAGGTATAGATTACCGAGAGTCCGAGATAATGTCGACTCCTAAAGTCTGTTTATACGTGTGGCAGAAAATTAATACAAATGGGCCAATTTACATGATTTGATCTATTCCATGTTTTTGCCACAGAACTGCAAATATTCCAGTGGTTCTTGCGTAGACACGTGAGGGTTCATTAACAAGGGGGGGGGGGGGGGCGTCTTTTTATTAAATAATTTTACCCCAGAGTATCGATCGCATAAGCAAAACTTTTTGCTTGCGTCATATTTGCTTCATTTTTTGTAGCGAACGTGACTTTCATGTTGACCGTTCCTTTACTCTATGCATTATATCTCCTATATACCCTCTCCAAATACCCCCGTGGACAATCACCCCCCCCCCCCGAGGACAATTACCCCTCCCCGAGGACAATTACCCCCCCCCCCCCCTCCCCGAAAAGAACCCTCTTGGACAACCACCCCCCCCCCCCCCGAGGACAATGACCCCCCGAAACAAATTAAACCAACTTATTATCAGGGTGGACTTCCCCTTTCATAAACAGGGGGAAATTCCGGGGGCGGGTAATTGTCCTCGGGGGTGGTTGTCCTTTGTTGTCATGGGGGGGGGGGGGGGGGGTAAATGTCCTAGGGGGTAATTGTCCTGATTGTTCTGATACGCAAAAAATCAGATCGAAGTAATGTGTGGGCTTTTCCATATCTACTTTAGGTTATGGTAAATATTGTAGAAATGAGGAATATGGACAAATTTAGAGTCGTATCATTGTTCATTCACTACTGATCATATCTTTTTATTCAGGTGTCGATCATACAATCACCAATATAATGTTAATACGAAAATGATATACACCCACCTTAAGAAATCTAGAAATTATGTTTTAGGTGATTTACATTACATTCTGAATCAACATGTGTATGAAGCAGAATGTACTTCAGTGATGCAGTCTGCATTATTTGATTACTCCGTGTAGAAATGTTATGGCAAAGAGTCAGTTCTACATAATTATTTTAATTAAATCAGAATATGACAATTTTTGTGAGATTGCTCCAAGTGGAACATTGAAAAAGTTCATAATCATTAATAATGTAATACATACGCCATGCAACATGTCGGAGTACATATTTTGATTTCAGATAGGACTTTGGCCAAAATATTAACCGCTCTGTTTCTGATTTCCTGAAGCCTTATATAATTACGTTTGTTTAACAGAGAGTTAATCGTTTAAACGACTGCGTTTTGACATACTTAAAAGTAATTTAATCAATCATATTTCGAGCAATACACATCGATTGGATATTACAGAACAGTACTAAGTATGATTTGCACATGTGACTATTTCTATTACTTCGATGTTTTTTTATTAGTGATTAATTAGCAGTGTTTGATGAAATAACCTTTTGATTTATTCAATTAAAATAGTGGCTTTGGAGTTCAAACAGCTTCATTAGACATGCACACTAGTCAGATAGAAACCAAATATTGACTCGTAAATATCACTCAGTGGGCTAATTTCCCCCGCTTCTGTTTGAGCCATTTTCATGGGATGATATGAAATGTCTGTTTAAATCTCTTTCTGACCAATGTACGTTACTGCCAATGTAAACAAAAAACTTAATTTATTTATATGCATGAACTCAAGACATTATTACAAACCAGTTTTCATACACATAATATTTTAATATCAGTCATTATCAAAACGATATGTGAAGGGAAATTAATATGTGACCGGTTGATTACAATTTTATTGTATTCTTGCTATCGGAAGGGGGTATAAATCAAAGGATTTTCTCCGAGGAATGGAAAATAAGCATTAGCATATAGGTTTTGAACCTTCATTGAACGGATTAAGAACTCTCGAAAGAGGGCGACGACTTCTTCAGAGATAGAAGGTAGAGGCTCCTGCATTGGAATGGGTTCTACGCAAGATCGCACCGGTGAGTTAAAACAGAACACACCTTGGGGAAGGTCGAAGTCAAAGAAGTCTTTATGGAAGAATGGCCTTAGTCCAAGGAACCTTTCTACAATTTCTAAACTTTCGACGGGACTCTTGGCAAACCTCTCGGCGTCTAATATTAACATGTTTGGTCTTGGAATTACATGTGCCCATTCCTTTATTCCGCTCCCATAGATACTTCTTTGAACCAAAAAATGCACCACGTCTATCTCAGATGATTCCAGCACCGTCTCTTCAAAAGTGTCTTCTAAAATGTAATGCATGTTGTCAGGACTTGTTTTATATAAAAGACTATTTATCCCCTTTCCTTTCCATATTTCACTTGCAGTTGTGGTTCTCTCTTCCCGATGAGGTGTATTGTCTTTGCGAGGCCGTGTATTTACATTTCGTTTTATTCTTCTTGCACGGGACTCCTGCTTAGGTGCCCCCATTGGCACATCTGGATATTGTGAAAGACTTCTGCGATAAAATTCTGAGCTGCTATTCGACGTCAGCACCAAGTATTCCGACATGGCTCTTGCTACAGGATCTCTAACAAGAATGATGACTTTAAGGTCGGGAGAAAAGGTCGTCCACGTCTGTTTGGATAAGTCACTCATATACAAGTACTCCTGGCATTCACCTACAGTCATTTGATGAGGGAGGGAATACGGCATCTTATCCAGGTATTGGTCATTGTCCTTGAAAAGAACCCCGAACTCTGATACAGCAACATCAGGATGGAATGAGAGAGCACTCTTGAGGGTTGCAGAGCCACTCAGAGCACCCCCTAATATCAGAGCCGCGGGAATCTTCTGCTTACAGTTGCGTTTTGCCAGAAGCTCTTCAGAATGTTGGTACTGGCTGAAGTTTGAAGTCTGGAGGTAGCAACCATGGTCGAGCGCACGTACCACTCCCTGTGAATGACCTTTGTTATATGGGTTGGACTCAAGTACAAAGCTTGAGACGGAAACGACGCAAACCTTTCCGTACCCAACAAGGTAATACCCAAAGCAGAGAGAAGCCAATATTACAGCAGGAGCTAAAATGTTACGATTCTTTCGTGGAAACAAATTGCAGAAATTCATCTTTGCAAAACCTCCACCTTTGACGAGTCCCTTTGTAAATACAATCCTTCTCGTACCTACTTGAATCCACAGATGAGCGGTGAAGAAGTGCCTAATGAGAATGCGGAAAATGATTATGAAAGATTAATATTGATATTGCTATCACATATCAGTCATGAATAGCATAGCGTTGTTATCCCCATTGTACACGAGCCATCGATTGTCTGGCGTAAGGCTGCGTCAGCCACTGGTGTGAATGACGTACGCACAATTTGACTTGATGACATCTTTAATGATTGCAAAATGAACATTTCGTTGAGTTATTGGACTCGGATGATAACGTTTTTTTTTTTCTGTAGTCTCTTCTCTCTATACATATCCATTTCACATCATTTGTTTATTCCCTTACATCATTTGTATTCATTTACTTCAAATATTCTACCCAATTCTTTCCTCCTTTAATCTCCTCTACATACCAAGCCAACCATCTCACCTGGTATATTCCTTTGTTCTCTTCTCATTCTTTATTCATGGTCTTGTGTGAATGCATTTGGCATTTCCACTTCTTAATTATCATTGGTTCTCTTCTCCTTTTTCCTTTTGAAGAGTCAGTCTTACCTTTAAATCCTATTTTACTATTGGTGTATGATGTAATTCATTCGAATATACTGTGCTTTAAACTGTTCCAATGATCAGGAAGCTGTTATAATGCTGGGTAGCAGTCTACAATAAAAGACAGACAAACCTGCACTGGACATCTTCTGATCCAGTTGTATTGATTTAGGGCTCTGCTACTTTAAATTGCAGATTTAGGAGAGAGGATTTATTTGAGTTTTGAATTGTTTTTTTGATGATTGGTGTTTTAAATATATATTGGTGAGAGATTATTTGTATCGCTTTACGATAGGTTGATTAGCACACGTAATGACACGATCCAAATGACGCTTACTGTGCAGATGGTAATAAATTCAGGAGTTGCAGGAATATATTGTTTATGCATGCCACGTTCCTCTGTTTTTAGAAAACAAAGTGAGAAGTTTTAGATATACATTATGTATATAAATTTTCCATAATATTATTGACCTAGTTTATTAATGGTTGCATTAAGTTATTGTGAGGTTTTTTTTTTTAGAAAGAAGAAAATGGCTGTTTTTATTAAGGTTATGATTATAGAGTATGATTAAGAGTTAACAGTAAGGGTAAATTCTAAGGATTGTTAGAGAAAGAAAAGAAGTCTTTCCACTGAAAATTACTATGGCGTTTACAGAGAGATAACAATACGAACCTGGAGCTGGATGACGAATGTAGGAAGTCATCAAAAAATGGCAGGACGATGAAGAAGATCTTGAACAGGTATACTGATCACCATACGTGTAATACTTTTCTCATGCAATATTCGGAGCAGCAACGATTACTACCAACGTCTTAGGCTAACTGGACACACGTCCTAACTGAAAGAGAGGGTGTGTCGAGATTAGAAAGTGAATAAAATGGGAATAATGACGTACCTGAGACTATCTTAACCGATGCTTTCTTGTTCAACCAGGCGTTAATTGCTCTTCGGCAACTCCTTGGTACGGTCTCTCAATGCAATACATGATGAGGCCTTTTCGATTGTGTCGACGATTACGCTGTTCTAGTCTAGAGCACATGTTCACTCAGGTAGTCGACATCCCTTGTTCACTTCCCTATACTAGGGACTTTTATATTTGCACGTCGACATAGTGGACTGCTACGTGTCACGTCCTTTTAAGGCACTCATAATGCCTGAATACCTGAACATTTTGGACATGACGTTTCAGAATATCATTCTATTTGATAGCGGGTGTCCGAATATATTTCATATCATTTATATCAAAATTAAATTTTTGCACGCTCGTTCGCTTTACTCGCTCGCAACACTTAGAAACACGACAATTTCGGGCAACAATATGCCCCAAACCCTCACAATCATTAACATTTGTTGGCATGGTGCCTGGATACATTATTTCATATCTTATTTAGTGTCGTGATTACAATTTTTTGTTTACATATTCAAGATGTCACTTTTGTCATGCTCTCTAGTTGTAAAGAGAAACTTACAAATTTTTTTTTTAATAGGAAACAGGTCAATTGATTCCTTTCACAATACATTCTGTAGCCGAGGGGCAAGAGTGTGTTATAGGCATGCATATCCTAGATCTTTTACAAATCCAATCCAATAATGGATCTAATTGATTATGACTCTCTCATTTGCAAACATTAGCCGTGTTCACATGATGGCAATTTTGGTCGGCGTGAGCCGTGAGGGTCAGCATAGTCACCGTCTGAACGATAGTCGTGTCAGCTACGCCGACCTTTACCCCGACTGATTTACTCCCAGATTTTTCCAGGAGTAACGCGCTAATTACACGACTAGAGGGTTGCGTAAGTAGACCGTATGGATGCTCTCACCCAGCACTCGGAATACCTGTGACCTTTTACGATGATTGTATGACCTAACATTTAAAACTTCCGGTGTCAAACATACATTGTTTACCACATGCGAGTTATTTGATGCCTCAAGAGTGATTTTCAGTTTTACAGAATTATGTTTGTTTACAATCAAAAATGAAGATTAGATTTCGCGCTTTAAAGATAAAGGTGTGTTCTGGTCATCCGATTGCATTGTAAAAGAAAAGGTGTGGAATGGATCTGAAAAAGATGATCATGTAGCATGTAAGTATTGGTGTGTACTGCAAAGTTCTGGAGTCATCAAAATCATAATAGATTTGGCCCAGTCTTGGTAAAGTAACACGCACTGTACACAGAAAGATGTATGTGGGACTACACAAATGTGGCTACTAACCTTGATTTCCTAATCTTTCTATGCTCATTACTCAGCCAGTATACATTTTCTACCAAAATTGTTTGGCGAATGACATTTATTTGTAATCTTGAACATTCAGTGTAAGTTTCGTTTGATTTTGTGAGAATTCAATTTCTTTTTTTCTTTACCAGAACTCACCTTTATCTTTAAATGCGGAAGCTGGGTTTAGGTCGACTAGTGCGGGCTCCACCATCTCCGGGTTAAGTTACGCTGAGTAAGAGCATATGGACAATGTTGTAAGTCAAATATTTATGGAATATTTATTGCTGAATGGAAAAACTTACGCCGTCTAGGAAGCCAAGTTTGAACATTGCTATTGCTCAATAACTTCTCCGATGTATAATATATATTTATATAATATTGGATGGCTTTGAGTGTGATACAAGGATTATATTCAGTTCAGTTCAGTTCAAAACACCAGACATAACAATCATGAAACAAACAAACAAAATCCCAATTGGGATCCCAAAAAGCTATATTGCTCGAGCTATGAACGAGTTGGAGACGAGTACAATATTGTCATAGCAAGAGCAATATATTCTTGTAAAACACGAACACAAAGCCATATAATATTATTATTATCTTTATCAGGCTGACTAGCGAAATAACAATTTGACTTACCTCGGTAAATATGGCTTTTTGTGTGTGATATCAACATCGATAGTTCAAGTTCTCGGACGGCTGAGAAATATGAAACCATATTGGTCAGTTATCCGGGTACTGCGCTAAATAAATTGAATACACTGATTTATTGTGCCACTTGGAAGCCTTATATAGATCATAAATATATATACATGAATAAAACTAACAAGAGACCTACATTTCCTACAAGATTACATACAATACAAGGTTTATGTTCTATTGGTATCCCAAATATAATATCTTTCTATATAATTATCACATTGATACTGTCGACTCCTGAGTTTCAGAGATTTAACATACGCGGGTGTTCTTTAACAAAACATGTTGATTTCTTGTGGGGTTTTTTGTTCAGGATTTTTACTAAATTACCAGGATGTAGCCTTATTTAAAAATGTACTAAATTTATACAGTATCATACACTGTTATAGCCGTACATTAACCCCGATGATATGTGTAAATGATAATCTAGAGTAAGTTGAGTACTCCAAACCATAACAACTTAATACTAAATTTACAAGAATCCGTTACTAGTTATAATGAATTATTCTTTACAACCGTACATTTGCATACTCTTATAAGACTATTTTATGTTGACATTGTTATATGTAGCATTCATTTATATTTATAATCATTTTTGTTAAGGCCTTAAAATATTATGCTACCGTATTTTGTATTACTATGATGTATTGTGTATTTTACTTTGTTATACTTTGTTATTTGTACTACTTTTTATATGATGGTTTTAATACCAGATCCAAGATGCAAAACATATTTACTTCTGATCTTGTGTACCTGTATAAATATATATGAGTACAAAATAAATGAATGATAAATAATATTTTAATTTCCCGGAAAAAACCTTCTCGAAATATTCAGAATCTAAAATTCTATTCGATTATATATACTTTGTATCTTTTCTAATGTTTTACAGGGCCTCCAAGTGCAACGTTATTTTAACACTGAAATCGTAAACATATAAATTTAAATTATTATATAAAAATGTATAACAAAAATGTGATCACGTACCTTCCCACTATTATGGTCCTATGTTTATGAAAACGTCGACAGGGAATTTTAATAAATGGGTATTATTGCATCCTTTTATGATAGGCATGACTTTTTTTTTAAATCCTCAAATCTGATAAAAGATCATTGATCCCCTTCTACTACATTATGTAACAGAAAAGTTGCAATTCGAAAATGGAGATAGGATGATGTAATCTGCCTTTTCATGATTGTGCAGTCCATCTGATTTAAACCAGAGAAAATCCCTGCTAATTCTTACTTGTACTAAGTTGTAGTGTTAAAGAAAGAATCCTCATAAGTAAAGAAAGGTTTCATTCAATGGAGAATATCTAAGAAGTAAAAGAAGGGAAAATAAGAAGGAGAAGAAGAAGAAGACAAATGAAAAAGGTTAGAAGAAGATGGATAAGGAGATGAAAACAGAAAGAAAGTATAACAAGAGAATAGATAGTAGAGAAGAAAAGGGAGAACGAGAGGAGAAGACGAAGAAGGAGACGAAGAAGAAGAAGATGAAGCAAAGCAGAAAAATATAAGAAAGGGAAGCATAAGAAGGAGAAGAAGGAAGAAAGAAAGAGATAAATAATGGAATTAAAAGACTAAGACTTACCAAAGGAATGGAGGAGAAGAGTGACAAGGGATGGGCTGCAAGAACGCATCCCCAAGGAACGTTCTACTTTAATTATCACGCACAGCGCATCCATGCTTCAACAAGTCAAACGACATTTCCTCAGTCAATATGCTAAACCGACTCCAAACCAACTCCAAACCAACCGATTTCTCGGCCATCCGGTAATATGATTTTTTAGCTAGGTCTATATTATATCTGATGTTGGTCTCATCGATGTGAGTAGGAAAACAATAGGCCTACATGTATGTGAGTGACGAACTCAAAATGTGCTCGTGTCAGTTCGTGAGACAGCATTTTGTCTACCGCCATCATTACTATTTATTATTATTTCATTACAACTTGGTTCGTTCATTCGTTTTTCGTCCATTCTTTCGTTCATTTGTTCATGATTGTGTCCGTCATACGGGAATGGTGGTTGAAAACCAGGCAACTGTGGCTTCACCAAGCCTTCAAACCACTGTAGATGCTGTATATATTAAGACAAAAGAAGAAAAAAAATGAAAATGAAAACACGGGAGAATGCTTGCAAGACGTAAATTCATCATCACAAGCAATACTGATTGATTTGTCTTTTCAGCTAGAAAAGCTAGAATTAAACTATTTAAATTCAAGGAAGTATTCTGAATAATACTAGAATTTACTGACTGTCCAATTACATTGGACATTAATATTTAGAGCTACATAAATGAAACTGATTAATTAGATTGAATCGCATTGTATGGTTATCCAGAAGTATAAACAAACATAAATATAGATATATACAGTCATGAATGAATAGACAAATACAAGAAAAAGTAAATAATAGATAAATGAATTTTAAAAAGAAAAGAAAAAAAGAATGATAAGTAAGGCCTAACACCAGGCGCGGATCTACGGGGGGGGTTTAGGGGGTTTAAACCCCCCCCCCCCCTTGGGCGGCCCAAAAAAAAAAAAAAAAAAAAAAAGGGAAAAAAAAGAGAAAAAAAAGAAAAAAAGAAAGAAAAAAGAACGCACGCTGGAGAGAAACCCTTTCAAGTGCAAATATTGTGAGAAGATATTCAACTCATCTGGTAACTTAACCAAACACATGATAACTCTGGATATAACTGTGTATTTAACTGTTACTTGATTTAAAAAGACGTTATCATGCACTGCTTTTTATGGTCTCCATTGTGTTAAAGGTAATACAAAGTTTTGGGAAATTTTGAAAATTGGCAGGATAGTAATTCTTTACAATTTTTATATATTTGGATACCCCTGTGGATGTATTATAAGCACTAAAAAAATTAGCCCCTGAAACATTTCTACCTTCGAGAAAAAATGAATATAAAAATTTACCGGTGCTCCCGGTAAATGTTGATCAATTTCAAATAGCGCTTACGACCATACAATGGTAGCTGCGACCATGAAAATTTCAGAATATGTAGTTGTGATATGTCATTTCCAAACAGGAATAGCCGATTGGTCAATTTTAATCAAGAAACATTGTTTTACGGCTTAATTAATATCTTGACCTTGAGAGGGAGCTATACAACATAAAGAGTTTATTATTTACAATTTCATAACTTGAGACTCGATTTCAACCGCGACAATGCTCACTGAATATTGTAGGATCGCATATGCTTCCAATATGTTCATTTGAACCAAATTCATGACCCCATACCAAAACTTTGTATTACCTTTAATAGATGCCAGGAAAACATCACTTACGGGGTTCAAATAAACACCCCCCAAAAAATCGGCTCGCCGCTTCGCGGCTCGTGGACGATGCTCCGCATCGTCATTATTTTATTTAACTGTTACTTGATTTAAAAAGACGTTATCATGCACTGCTTTTTATGGTCTCCATTGTGTTAATAGATGCCAGGAAAACATCACTTACAGGGTTCAAATAAACACCCACAAAAAAATCGGCTCGCCGCTTCGCGGCTCGTGGACGATGCTCCGCATCGTCATTATTTTGGTCAAACCCCCCCCCCTTAGCAAAAAGCTAGATCCGCCCCTGAACACTACCTCAGTATCTACGAAATGATTTTGTCATACCCGCATTTTCAATGGCCCGGCTTTTCAAAAGTATATCGATTTTGAGCAGAAGTATTGTATTCGTAGAAGAATTTGTCGGGAAAAAGCTATTATTTGTTTTATTATTTTGGGTTTCATGGAAAAAACCAACAAAGGGTGATGACTGATGACCTTTTATTTTTATGTTTTTTTGTTTGTCTTCTTACTCCTTTCCTCCCTCCATCTCTCTCTCTCTCCGATTCTCTGTCTGTCTCTTTTCCTCTTACCCTCTTTCCTTCAATTTTTGCTCTTTTCCCTGCAGTCTTGACCCCCGTTTACGCCAACTGTTATTCCGTAATGAAGAATTATCACGTGACATAAAAGATAATTATTTAGTTAATCAATCTACTCGCATAATATTTAATTACAAATCTTCTTTTCCTCTAGACTGTCACACCTCTGCCTCTTTATCGCTGTTTCTTTTTTTCTTCTCCTTTCTGTCTCGTTACTCTCTCTCTCCCTCTCTGTGTTTCTCTCCTTCATATCAATTATCAGTGTTTGTCGTAGTTTTGTAAGATATTCTCTTTTGTGATTTTAATTTGTAAACTCAATGCAATTCAGCCTTCGGGCTGCCATGTGAATATGTTAATAAATATCTTTTCATTTTAATTTTTTCAATTTAATGTTTGTTATATTTGTTTATTTTTGTTTATTTTTGTTTTTCGCTTGTCACATAATTGTAATACATAGTGAGCGTGACCTTTTACTGTCAGCACCCTGCAAGTCGGAACAAAATAGTCCTACCGAGGTTCCTCAGATGACCCCCGCCCCCCCCCCCCCCCGCCCCCCCCCCGCCCCCATCCCGCCCCCAACAAACAACATAAAACAAAAAACTTTCAACTATTCAAGAGCGTTACTTTTTTTGTACATAACTCGCGTATGATCGTGTTCGGGCGGAAGGACCGGACGATTAAAAGCAATCAGTATTTACTGAGACGTTTGGAATATAACAATTTGAGGCCCCACTCCATGTGTACCTACCTATACCCATCCGTTGTCCGTTTCCCCTAACAACGTAAACATATCCTAAAAGGATCTAATCCTGTCCACTAATAAACCAGTCCATCCCATGAAATGGTCAAAGAAGTGCAAACAGTTTGGACTGCGGGTCCGCTGCGTATCTTTTGTTCCAAAAGTCACTTTTAGGTCTTCCCATAGGAGACCTTATACGACAGGGAGGAAGGCAGAAAACAAATACGGTATCCAGGTTTTCATCGAGTGAAAGTCTAGCCTCTATCGTCAGTGATGAATAGCAGGTGATTATACACACCTTGTGTTCTCGAATTTTTAGAGAGTGTTTCTACACAATTTTCTTCAAAGAATTTGGAAATTTGGAGTACTTTTCAACGACTGTCGGAGGGTAATAACTTTCGATAGTCGAGGCATCAACTATGGAATAATGCTCTAGATGATAGTCAACACAATTTTTGGGTTTCAAAGATGGCGTCACCTGAAGCAAAACCTCCGGCAGTTTTCGTTGAAACAATTAAAGACGGAGTTGATGGCAACGGTGACGAGGGGCAGATGACCATAGTCGTTCCAGGAGGTGAAAGATTCGAAATAGAGAACCGAAAAGATAACATGTTGGATACGTTAAGAAAGATGGGCGGACTGACCCCCAAAGTAACTGTCGGGGAGAATAAGGGGAAGGTACGACTGAGGTCTACACAAGAGCTTCGAGATATGATTGAAAAGAAGAAGAAAGATGCCAAGCAGTCGCCAATACCAGAAGAAGCTGAAGACTCCGACACTCAGGGGAAAGAAAACCTGGATGGTAACGATGACTATCCCTGGCGAAGATTTTCGAATGAGGGGACGCGAAGACACAGATTGAGAAGCAACAGCGATGAAGGGGCTCCACCTCCACTGTTACGAACAAGCTTCCCTGCTGACGATTACGGTGGTGGATCCAGTCGAAGATTACGAAGTCGACGACGACGCATGTACGCTAAGGACAACGGACTCGAATTCACAGCGGAAGACGAGGAGGAAGATCAAGACGTCGATATACACGCAAGTCGAGTGCGACGGGGAAGCATTATGATCCCGGCGATGACCCCGTTAACACGAACCCGTGGTCGATATCGGAAAGGTAGTCAGGATTTAGCGATTGAAGAGGAAAACGCTTTCGGCGATGATGAGTCAGATATAGGAGGCAAACGTGGTAGTCGATCACAGCTTCTAACCAGTACCATCATGAAGAAAGATCAGGAATCTCAAAAGAGACGATCGAGATCACGTCGTACTTCACTTATGCCTCAATCGGAACAAGGTAAACTGCAACCTCCTAGAGGTCGACTTCTGTCACTCCCTGGTTCGTCCAGGAGATCGCGTAGAGGAAGTGTTTCTGAAGTGGAAGATGATGAGGACGATGATGATGATGATGATGGACTTGGTAGGCTCAATAAACGGGGTGGATTCTTATCTACTGGTAACTCTCATGAGATACAGAAGACGAACAAGGAACTGAAAGAGGGGATCAGAAGACGTAACAGGGTAAGAACTCTCCCATGACGCTCCTATTTTGTTTAAAGTAGTGACCCGAAAAGAATCAAAAGTCTTTTGAATTGATGCAAATTCATATCAACGCGAAGGGGAAGCCTTACTGATCAAATATAACAACTTCCCTCTTCAAAATATGTTTGGGGCCCGCAGTAATCATCTCTCAAAAATGTTAATTTTGAGATCCAGATTTTCTGCCTTCAGCGGTCCTCCGTAGAGCGTCAAGATTCGTGACGTCACATGCGAGACATAGCTAGCCACAAAGCATATTACGCCTTGCCATGATATCTACATGATTTTTCTGCAAATTATTCGTGTTTTTTAAGAGAAAATCTTTCCATCCATATATAATAATTATGTCTATAATTATCAGTTGTCGTGAATTTCCTTGGTATACAAAAGAATACAGGTGAGATCATCGAAATGATACTTTATGTTTTTAAGCAAAACGAAAGAAAGGGACAACCAAAATAAAAACAATCTTGTTTATTCGTGAATAAGGTTTCCTTCATATTTCTTCTTGGGCTTAGCTTTTGATGTCCCTTTCCATCCTGAAACAGTGTTCCTATTCTTACAAATAATAACAAAAAGTGTCTTACGTACGATGATCATAAATTTCCTTTTGCATCGACATTTTGTTACACAAATCGGCCCAAATTTGCACATTGCTACTATGAGTGTTACTTTAGACCGTGGAACATTTTATCTGAAGACTAAATCTTTTTTTCAAATGCTTTTTGGCAGCAAGAAAACCAAAGCAAAAGATGCGAAGCAATTATTTTTCTTCCCAATTGTTTTAAAATAGATAATTACTAAATCAAAAGTTTCATATTGCCGGGAAAGACTAGGTTTGACAAAATTCAAGAATCCCTTTCAACAATCTAAAAAACGGCCATTTCGCTTGAGACATTTCATTGTAAGATTTCAGCATTATAATATTATAGGCGACCTATATCCAGCAGAAGAAGAACTATAAGTACATGTCTTTAAGAAGTTATAACTACTGTGCAATAGTTTCTATTTTTGGCACGTTTGATACAGTGATGGGCATGATGAAAGGAAACGGGTGCAATGTACCCAAACAAAATTCGTCGCTGTTTTCACGAAGTGACGGTAGTGAAAAAAAATTGCATTCACTTTGCGTGACGATTTTTCTCACTACCGTCACTTCGTGAAAACAGGGACGATTATAAGACACAAAAGCGAAAACTTTGTACACCTTGCCCGGGGCCAAGGATCAGTTGTATACCTTTATACTTAACATCAGTTTTGGCAAAGGGTAGCGCATTATTACTGTACCATGGGAGCTAAACAAAAAGATTGATTTTTGTTTTCGTTTTCGTTTTCGTAAAATAAAAAAAATTAAAAAAATACAACATTGGCTAGTTTTATGGTTTTATGCAAGATCCAGATTGATAGTTACTTTACACTCTAAGAAAAAAGGGTGCAAAATAAGAGTTTGCACCCTTTACATAATCATGAACCCTATTGAAGGAAAAGGGGTTCAAAAAAGGGTGCAATATAAGATTTTGCACCCTTCCCACAAAAATGAACCCTATCGAGAAAAAAAGGGTGCAAAATAAAAGTTTGCATATCGCATGCATATTCATAATTACTATACACCTTTTCACATAAAAATACATTTATCATGATTTGTTGAGCAAATTATGACAATGCACATCAATTTTGTGATTTGTATTTTCCTTCGGCAATCATTAACTAATTTATTTTGTCTGATCATGTTACAATTACATTCACGTTTTGGCTATAAATTATATTGATTATAATGATTATTAACCAAGAAACAACATGCATGTTTAATATGTATTTGTGTACGAGCAAATTTAACGAGTATTCCTCGAGTATGGGTGCAGGATTGCACCTTTTAAAGGGTGCAAGATTGAACCCCTAAAGGTGCTGCTATTGCCGGTTTGCACCCCTAATGGAGCAGGATTGAACCATTGAGGGTACTAACATGTCTCCTTTAAAGGTGCAATGTGGCACCCTCTTAAAGGGTGCAGGATTGAACCTATAAAGGTGCTCCAAGTGTTGCATCGGTTTGCACCCCTAAAGGTGCAGGATTGAAACATAAAGGGTACTAACATGTCCCCTAAAAGGTTAAATCTGCCGGCACACTTTTAAAGGGTGCATGATTGCACCTTTAAAAAGGGTGCAGGATTTAACCCCTAAAGGTGCTACCAGTGTTGCATCGGTTTGCACCCCTAAAGGTGCATCTTTGCACCATTTTTTCTTAGTGTGTTTAGGAAGCTCAAGCGCAAGATGATAAGTGATATAATTATATCCCTTGTCTGTCTAAACGGAAACAAATATACATCAGCGTCATTCTGTGTGCACAATACAGCTTCATAAATCAAATACAATCAAATCGGTGTAAAAGTTCGTTTGAATTCAATTACATTCCATCAATTTAATTAAGCTGTTTTAAATTAATGGAACTGTGGTTGAAATAGTCTATAATGTAGATCGATAACCAAGTTTACCCTATATTCAAAATCTATACCATTTACAGAAGTTAACTTCTAAACTTCTTCTGAACAAAATGTACTATTTATTCTGTAGTAATTAAATTGGATGTCCAATATCTACACAAGGCAGTAAAATATAATGTTTGCATTTAAATGATCCATTCTTTATACTTTTATACTGATATCGATAGAAATACATGTTTTTTTAAACAAATGTTTTCCTTCTATTGTTTTGTTTTCTTCAATTAAGAACAAATCTCCAAAATGCTAAAATTACGTCTTGTTTTGTTTTAAAAAGATTTAATGATTGCCAGAAATCAATAACCGGGTCAACAACTGGCTTTGTCATAAAATTTATCAAAACGGAAACGGTAAGGGCGGCGGAAAATAAAGCTGCATAATTATGATCGATGAAAAGGAGATTTTCTTCTCCTTCTTCTCTCTCTTTCTCTCTCTCTCTCTCTCTCATTCTTTCTCTCTTTCTCTCTTTTTCTGTCTGTCTCTGTCTCTCTCTCTCCCTCTCTCTCCCTCTCCCACCCTTTCTTTCTCTCTTTCTTTCTATTTCTCTTTCTAATCCGAATCTATCGAGCACGATAAAGGAGAATATGATTT
This sequence comes from Strongylocentrotus droebachiensis, assembly GCA_035222895.1. Taxonomy (NCBI): domain Eukaryota; kingdom Metazoa; phylum Echinodermata; class Echinoidea; order Camarodonta; family Strongylocentrotidae; genus Strongylocentrotus; species Strongylocentrotus droebachiensis. Next base: position 29,503 of record JAVYIG010009860.1, read on the forward strand.
ATTCAAAATTATGTTTGAGCTAAACGTCGGTTCCATGTTGAATAGGTTAATCGTGAGGGCAAGGAAAGTAAAACAAGATATTGAAATTCCTTTAGGATTTTTGTTGTTGAAGGTCTTGTTTTGTTTGTTTTTTGCTTTTGCTTTTGTGTATTTTTGTGATCATGTCGATAAAGATATAATTTTGTTAGCAATGAAATGATTTTCCCAAACTAGCATAGCTCATAATTGAATAATAATTTGCATAAAATATGAGAAGAAAGTTTGACTTTGTGGCGATAGCAACTGAGGAAAAGTTGCATTGTTTTTCGTTTATTTGAAGAAAAAAATATTTACAAAATTAGCAAAACGAGACGTTAGGTGGGCGAGGGTGGGAGGACGGCGGTGTTTACCGCTGGCTCTTTACCACGGCCAAGTATTCATGCGCAGGTACTGATATATATAGTATGACAAACACTTTGTGCAATTTATCTGGTTAAGAACAAATTGAAACGAGTTTAATGACAAAATCATACATCGTTTATGAAAATGTTACATGTATAACAATGGTAAATATTTTATCAATAAAATTAGAAAAGATATTTGATTATTGATAGACTTCAATTAATCTGAGTCGTACATTTTCAAACCAGATTGGAGATTTCTAAGAAGCATGTGACAGAACGTTAATGAATATTCAGAGAATACTATTTCTATGTAATCCTAAAAGTGGGGATTCCCAAGTTTCACGAGCACGATGATTCATGCATCAGGCAAAATCTACTTGTTATCGTCGGCAGTACAATAACGAACGCCATCTACGTCACAGTGAAAGCTGATATCAATTTGTATAGTGAAATAACACCATTGTATTTCAGCTCATCTTTTTCTTGAATTATGATGTATATAATATATATACTTCCCTAAATAAAGCTGAATATGAACGATGAAAAGGAGATTTTCTTCTCCTTCTTCTCTCTCTTTATCTTGCTATCTCTCTCTTCTTTTTTTTTCTCTCTCTCTCTCCCTCTCCCACCCTTTCTTTCTATTTCTCTTTCTAATCCGAATCTATCAAGCACGATAAAGGAGAATATGATTTATTCACAATTATGTTTGAGCTAAACGTCGGTTCCATATTGAATAGGTTTATCGTGAGGGCAAGGAAAGGAAAACAAGATATTGAAATTCCTTTAGGATTTTTGTTGTTGAAGGTCTTGTTTTGTTTGTTTTTTTTGCTGTTGCTTTTGTGTATTTTTGTGATCATGTCGATAAAGATATAATTTAGTAAGCAATGAAATGATTTTCCCAAACTAGCATAGCTCATAATTGAGTTATAATTTGCATAAAGTATCAGAAGAAAGTTGACTTTGTTGCGATAGCAATTGAGGAAAAGTTGCATTGTTTTTCGTTTATTTGAAGAAAAAAATATTTACAAAATTAGCAAAACGAGACGTTAGGTGGGCGAGGGTGGGAGGACGGCGGTGTTTACCGCTGGCTCTTTACCACGGCCAAGTATTCATGCGCAGGTACTGATATATATAGTATGACAAACACTTTGTGCAATTTATCTGGTTAAGAACAAATTGAAACGAGTTTAATGACAAAATCATACATCGTTTATGAAAATGTTACATGTATAACAATGGTAAATATTTTATCAATAAAATTAGAAAAGATATTTGATTATTGATAGACTTCAATTAATCTGAGTCGTACATTTTCAAACCAGATTGGAGATTTCTAAGAAGCATGTGACAGAACGTTAATGAATATTCAGAGAATACTATTTCTATGTAATCCTAAAAGTGGGGATTCCCAAGTTTCACGAGCACGATGATTCATGCATCAGGCAAAATCTACTTGTTATCGTCGGCAGTAAAATAACGAACGCCATCTACGTCACAGTGAAAGCTGATATCAATTTGTATAGTGAAATAACACCATTGTATTTCAGCTCATCTTTTTCTTGAATTATGATGTATATAATATATATACTTCCCTAAATAAAGCTGAATATGAACGATGAAAAGGAGATTTTCTTCTCCTTCTTCTCTCTCTTTATCTTGCTATCTCTCTCTTCTTTTTTTTCTCTCTCTCTCTCCCTCTCCCACCCTTTCTTTCTATTTCTCTTTCTAATCCGAATCTATCAAGCACGATAAAGGAGAATATGATTTATTCACAATTATGTTCGAGCTAAACGTCGGTTCCATGTTGAATAGGTTAATCGTGAGGGCAAGGAAAGGAAAACAAGATATTGAAATTACTTTAGGATTTTTGTTGTTGAAGGTCTTGTTTTGTTTGATTTTTGCTTTTGCTTTTGTGTATTTTTGTGATCATGTCGATAAAGATATAATTTAGTTAGCAATGAAATGATTTTCCCAAACTAGCATAGCTCATAATTGAGTTATAATTTGCATAAAGTATCAGAAGAAAGTTGAATTTGTTGCGATAGCAATTGAGGAAAAGTTGCATTGTTTTTCGTTTATTTGAAGAAAAAAATATTTACAAAATTAGCAAAACGAGACGTTAGGTGGGCGAGGGTGGGAGGACGGCGGTGTTTACCGCTGGCTCTTTACCACGGCCAAGTATTCATGCGCAGGTACTGATATATATAGTATGACAAACACTTTGTGCAATTTATCTGGTTAAGAACAAATTGGAAACGAGTTTAATGACAAAATCATACATCGTTTATGAAAATGTTACATGTATAACAATGGTAAATATTTTATCAATAAATTTAGAAAAGATATTCTATTGTTAATAGACTCAAAACAATCTGAGTCATACATTTACAAACCAAATTGGACATTTGATAATAAGCATGCGACATAAAGTTAATGAATATTCAGAGTAATATTTTGTCTATGTATGAAAAAAGTGGGGATTCCCAAGTTTCACGACCACAATCATTCATGCATCAGGCAACATGTTTGTTTTTTTCCGTCGGCAGTACAATAATGAACGCCATCTACGTCACAGTGAAAGCTGATATCAATTTGTATAGTGAAATAACACCATTGTATTTCAGTTCATCTTTTTCTTGAATTATGATGTATATAATATATATAATTCCCTAAATAAAGCTGAATATGAACGATGAAAAGGAGATTTTCTTCTGCTTCTTCTCTCTCTTTCTCTCTCTCTCTCTCTCTCTTTCTCTCATTCTATATCTCTCTCTTTTTTTTTTCTCTCTCTCTCTCTCTCCCCCTCCCACCCTTTCTTTCTCTCTTTCTTTCTATTTCTCTTTCTAATCCGAATCTGTCATGCACGATAAAGGAGAATATGATTTATTCACAATTATGTTTGAGCTAAACGTCGGTTCCATGTTGAATAGGTTTATCGTGAGGGCAAGGAAAGGAAAACAAGATATTGAAATTCCTTTAAGATTTTTGTTGTTGAAGGTCTTGTTTTGTTTGTTTTTTTGCTGTTGCTTTTGTGTATTTTTGTGATCATGTCGATAAAGATATAATTTAGTTAGCAATGAAATGATTTTCCCAAACTAGCATAGCTCATAATTGAGTAATAATTTGCATAAAGTATCAGAAGAAAGTTGACTTTGTTGCGATAGCAATTGAGGAAAAGTTGCATTGTTTTTCGTTTATATGAAGAAAAAAATATTTACAAAATTAGCAAAACGAGACGTTAGGTGGACGAGGGTGGGAGGACGGCGGTGTATACCGCTGTCTCTGCGCCACGGCCGAGTATTCATGTGCAAGTACTGATATATATAGTATGACAAACACTTTGTGCAATTTATCTGGTTAAGAACAAATTGAAACGAGTTTAATGACAAAATCATACATCGTTTATGAAAATGTTACATGTATAACAATGGTAAATATTTTATCAATAAATTTAGAAAAGATATTCTATTGTTAATAGACTCAAAACAATCTGAGTCATACATTTACAAACCAAATTGGACATTTGATAAGAAGCATGCGACATAAAGTTAATGAATATTCAGAGTAATATTTTGTCTATGTATGAAAAAAGTGGGGATTCCCAAGTTTCACGACCACAATCATTCATGCATCAGGCAACATGTTTGTTTTTTTCCGTCGGCAGTACAATAGTGAACGCCATCTACGTCACAGTGAAAGCTGATATCAATTTGTATAGTGAAATAACACCATTGTATTTCAGTTCATCTTTTTCTTGAATTATGATGTATATAATATATATAATTCCCTAAATAAAGCTGAATATGAACGATGAAAAGGAGATTTTCTTCTGCTTCTTCTCTCTCTTTCTCTCTCTCTCTCTCTCTCTCTTTCTCTCATTCTATATCTCTCTCTTTTTTTCTCTCTCTCTCTCTCTCCCTCTCCCACCCTTTCTTTCTATTTCTCTTTCTAATCCGAATCTATCAAGCACGATAAAGGAGAATATGATTTATTCACAATTATGTTTGAGCTAAACGTCGGTTCCATATTGAATAGGTTTATCGTGAGGGCAAGGAAAGGAAAACAAGATATTGAAATTCCTTTAGGATTTTTGTTGTTGAAGGTCTTGTTTTGTTTGTTTTTTTGCTGTTGCTTTTGTGTATTTTTGTGATCATGTCGATAAAGATATAATTTTGTTAGCAATGAAATCTTTTTCCCAAACTAGCATAGCTCATAATTGAATAATAATTTGCATAAAATATGAGAAGAAAGTTTGACTTTGTGGCGATAGCAACTGAGGAAAAGTTGCATTGTTTTTCGTTTATTTGAAGAAAAAAATATTTACAAAATTAGCAAAACGAGACGTTAGGTGGACGAGGGTGGGAGGACGGCGGTGTTTACCGCTGGCTCTTTACCACGGCCAAGTATTCATGCGCAGGTACTGATATATATAGTATGACAAACACTTTGTGCAATTTATCTGGTTAAGAACAAATTGAAACGAGTTTAATGACAAAATCATACATCGTTTATGAAAATGTTACATGTATAACAATGGTAAATATTTTATCAATAAATTTAGAAAAGATATTCTATTGTTAATAGACTCAAAACAATCTGAGTCATACATTTACAAACCAAATTGGACATTTGATAATAAGCATGCGACATAAAGTTAATGAATATTCAGAGTAATATTTTGTCTATGTATGAAAAAAGTGGGGATTCCCAAGTTTCACGACCACAATCATTCATGCATCAGGCAACATGTTTGTTTTTTTCCGTCGGCAGTACAATAATGAACGCCATCTACGTCACAGTGAAAGCTGATATCAATTTGTATAGTGAAATAACACCATTGTATTTCAGTTCATCTTTTTCTTGAATTATGATGTATATATAATTCCCTAAATAAAGCTGAATATGAACGATGAAAAGGAGATTTTCTTCTGCTTCTTCTCTCTCTTTCTCTCTCTCTCTCTCTCTCTTTCTCTCATTCTATATCTCTCTCTTTTTTTTTCTCTCTCTCTCTCTCTCTCCCCCTCCCACCCTTTCTTTCTCTCTTTCTTTCTATTTCTCTTTCTAATCCGAATCTGTCATGCACGATAAAGGAGAATATGATTTATTCACAATTATGTTTGAGCTAAACGTCGGTTCCATGTTGAATAGGTTTATCGTGAGGGCAAGGAAAGGAAAACAAGATATTGAAATTCCTTTAAGATTTTTGTTGTTGAAGGTCTTGTTTTGTTTGTTTTTTTGCTGTTGCTTTTGTGTATTTTTGTGATCATGTCGATAAAGATATAATTTAGTTAGCAATGAAATGATTTTCCCAAACTAGCATAGCTCATAATTGAGTAATAATTTGCATAAAGTATCTGAAGAAAGTTGACTTTGTTGCGATAGCAATTGAGGAAAAGTTGCATTGTTTTTCGTTTAGGCCATGTAAAATTGATTTCATGTTGATCGTCCCCGCCCGCTTCCTTTTTGGGGGCCGCCTCCTATTTTTTGTTATTTGTTATTTTTTTTATTTTTTTTTTATTTTTTTTTTTTTAAATTTTTTTTTTTTTTTTTTTTTTTGAAAGAAAAAAAACATGAAAAACACTGCTAAAATGGCTCTATTTCTGATTTAAAAACAAAAAAAATTGTCGGCGGCCATCTTGAAAAAAAATAGCCTCGACTGTCAGGGAAAATGTACCGAGCGGCCATTTTGAGCGGCCATTTTGAAATATCAAATATCAAATAACATGGTACACCCTCCTCCTCTTTTTCAAAAAATCCGGACGATCAACATGTAATCAATTTTACATGGCCTTATATGAAGAAAAAAATATTTACAAAATTAGCAAAACGAGACGTTAGGTGGACGAGGGTGGGAGGACGGCGGTGTATACCGCTGTCTCTGCGCCACGGCCGAGTATTCATGTGCAAGTAGTATGACAAACACTTTGTGCAATTTATCTGGTTAAGAACAAATTGAAACGAGTTTAATGACAAAATCATACATCGTTTATGAAAATGTTACATGTATAACAATGGTAAATATTTTATCAATAAATTTAGAAAAGATATTCTATTGTTAATACACTCAAAACAATCTGAGTCATACATTTACAAACCAAATTGGACATTTGATAATAAGCATGCGACATAAAGTTAATGAATATTCAGAGTAATATTTTGTCTATGTATGAAAAAAGTGGGGATTCCCAAGTTTCACGACCACAATCATTCATGCATCAGGCAACATGTTTGTTTTTTTCCGTCGGCAGTACAATAATGAACGCCTTCTACGTCACAGTGAAAGCTGATATCAATTTGTATAGTGAAATAACACCATTGTATTTCAGTTCATCTTTTTCTTGAATTATGATGTATATAATATATATAATTCCCTAAATAAAGCTGAATATGAACGATGAAAAGGAGATTTTCTTCTGCTTCTTCTCTCTCTTTCTCTCTCTCTCTCTCTCTCTTTCTCTCATTCTATATCTCTCTCTTTTTTTCTCTCTCTCTCTCTCTCTCCCTCTCCCACCCTTTCTTTCTATTTCTCTTTCTAATCCGAATCTATCAAGCACGATAAAGGAGAATATGATTTATTCACAATTATGTTTGAGCTAAACGTCGGTTCCATATTGAATAGGTTTATCGTGAGGGCAAGGAAAGGAAAACAAGATATTGAAATTCCTTTAGGATTTTTGTTGTTGAAGGTCTTGTTTTGTTTGTTTTTTTGCTGTTGCTTTTGTGTATTTTTGTGATCATGTCGATAAAGATATAATTTTGTTAGCAATGAAATCTTTTTCCCAAACTAGCATAGCTCATAATTGAATAATAATTTGCATAAAATATGAGAAGAAAGTTTGACTTTGTGGCGATAGCAACTGAGGAAAAGTTGCATTGTTTTTCGTTTATTTGACGAAAAAAATATTTACAAAATTAGCAAAACGAGACGTTAGGTGGACGAGGGTGGGAGGACGGCGGTGTTTACCGCTGGCTCTTTACCACGGCCAAGTATTCATGCGCAGGTACTGATATATATAGTATGACAAACACTTTGTGCAATTTATCTGGTTAAGAACAAATTGAAACGAGTTTAATGACAAAATCATACATCGTTTATGAAAATGTTACATGTATAACAATGGTAAATATTTTATCAATAAATTTAGAAAAGATATTCTATTGTTAATAGACTCAAAACAATCTGAGTCATACATTTACAAACCAAATTGGACATTTGATAAGAAGCATGCGACATAAAGTTAATGAATATTCAGAGTAATACTTTGTCTATGTATGAAAAAAGTGGGGATTTCCAAGTTTCACGACCACAATCATTCATGCATCAGGCAACATGTTTGTTTTTTTCCGTCGGCAGTACAATAATGAACGCCATCTACGTCACAGTGAAAGCTGATATCAATTTGTATAGTGAAATAACACCATTGTATTTCAGTTCATCTTTTTCTTGAATTATGATGTATATAATATATATAATTCCCTAAATAAAGCTGAATATGAACGATGAAAAGGAGATTTTCTTCTGCTTCTTCTCTCTCTTTCTTTCTCCCTCTCTCTCTTTCTCTCATTCTATATCTCTCTCTTTTTTTTCTCTCTCTCTCTTTCTCTCCTCCTCCCACCCTTTCTTTCTCTCTTTCTTTCTATTTCTCTTTCTAATCCGAATCTATCAAGCACGATAAAGGAGAATATGATTTATTCACAATTATGTTCGAGCTAAACGTCGGTTCCATGTTGAATAGGTTTATCGTGAGGGCAAGGAAAGGAAAACAAGATATTGAAATTCCTTTAGGATTTTTGTTGTTGAAGGTCTTGTTTTTTTGTTTTTTTTGCTGTTGCTTTAATTTGTGTATTTTTGTAATCATGTCGATAAAGATATAATTTAGTAAGCAATGAAATGATTTTCCCAAACTAGCATAGCTCATAATTGAGTTATAATTTGCATAAAGTATCAGAAGAAAGTTGACTTTGTTGCGATAGCAATTGAGGAAAAGTTGCATTGTTTTTCGTTTATATGAAGAAAAAAATATTTACAAAATTAGCAAAACGAGACGTTAGGTGGACGAGGGTGGGAGGACGGCGGTGTATACCGCTGTCTCTGCGCCACGGCCGAGTATTCATGTGCAAGTACTGATATATATAGTATGACAAACACTTTGTGCAATTTATCTGGTTAAGAACAAATTGAAACGAGTTTAATGACAAAATCATACATCGTTTATGAAAATGTTACATGTATAACAATGGTTAATATTTTATCAATAAATTTAGAAAAGATATTCTATTGTTAATAGACTCAAAACAATCTGAGTCATACATTTACAAACCAAATTGGACATTTGATAAGAAGCATGCGACATAAAGTTAATGAATATTCAGAGTAATACTTTGTCTATGTATGAAAAAAGTGGGGATTTCCAAGTTTCACGACCACAATCATTCATGCATCAGGCAACATGTTTGTTTTTTTCCGTCGGCAGTACAATAATGAACGCCCTCTACGTCACAGACAACGATAACATCCATCAGATGGAAAAATAGCCTCATTGTTTTTCGGTCCATTTTGTTTTTAACCATGAAAAAGGTATCATAACACTTCCTCTGAATAGAAATGGTAATGGGTAAAATCGACCATCTGATGGTTATTTGACATCATTTGAATTTTCTCAAAATCCTTACCAGTTCGGTATTAATTTCGCCTATATCCTCGATGATAAGGCTTAAACATAAAATGTGCCAAAACATGGGTCGGTCGGTCCGATTAAAAAAACTATAAAAAAAAAATCTTCTCCCTCTTTGAGCTGATATTTCTCAGTATATTTTGTTATTCAATAAACATTTTTTTCTTCTAAAAAGAAGGGAATGATTTTTTTTTGATTTTTTAAAGCCGACTGTAGATTTCAAGATTTTTGGGTCGGTCGTAAAGGGCAATACAACATCTTTTTTGTTAACGCCTAATGGTGATGATCATCGTATTGTGGCAGGTCAGTACGTCTAGGCTCCTAGCATTATTCTCTTGGTCCATGATAACACATGTAGTAATATTGTTAATATTGGATTTAATGTGGTTCACTTATGCTTTTTATTTCGTTTATCCTACTCTAGAAACGGCTCCTTCGAAAGTTCAAGATCTACTGCAAATTGATTACCTCGTTCCATAGACTTTGCCAGGCTTATTTTCTCAGGTAAGTTTGGTACATAAAAGAATGAAGGTGTTTTGTTTCGGACATTTCCCCCTGATAAATAACTGATTTGTGAATCAAAAGCCGATTTCGGCAAGAACATAAACGTGAAGTATCGTTTTATTTTGTATGCATATACCAATTACATTTGTAGTTGCATCTGGAGGAGAGCCCCGAGGGTTACAGTGATTAAATATTCATAAATGAATGATACACGCCAATAAAAATTAAAACAACAACAACAACAACATTAAGTTTGCCTCTCTTCACCCAGGTCCATCTGTGACCACGAAACAGCAAACTTGTCTAAATCCCACGAATCACTTTGATTAAACAAATTACATTTTCTTTTATCAATCATTTGACAGTGTGAACGCAAATAGTTCCGACTTTCAAGGGATCCATGGGTTGCTTGATGAACCTGAGCAGGAGCTTCTCTTCGATGTCAGGAAATTCAGAGCCAATAAAGTAGTGAGTCCATTTACAAAATTTAAACCAAAGATGTAGAATAGGGAAAAAAACTGATGATTTTGCGGTTGTAAATCTTGATTTCTTAAATCACAATTGTGATCATTACTATTTCGCCTTTTCAAAGCGTCATTTTATACCAAAGAAAAGCACATTTTATGCTCAACAACTTGGTTGTAAATCTTGATTTCTTAAATCACAATTGTGATCATTACTATTTCGCCATTTTGAAGCGTCATTTTATACCAAAGAAAAGCACATTTTATGCTCAACAACTTGGTTGTAAATCTTGATTTCCTAAATCACAATTGTGATCATTACTATTTCGCCGTTTCGAAGCGTCATTTTATACCAAAGAAAAGCACATTTTTTACTCAACAACTTTCACATGGGAATGCTGTAATTTCATTCCAATAGCGTTCATTTTGTATTAGCATGATTTAAAAAGTCAAGTTTCTATCATCCGCATTACAAAAAAAACTTGGTGGGACTGGGCGCTATTATTGGTTTATATAATTCTTGTCTTCTTATTGAAAATTATAGATAATTATAATCCGAAGAAAAACGCATTTTTCTCTTCTTGGAAAAAACTGTCTGTCGAAATGTTAAAGGGGCTTGGTAACATTGTTCAGATAAGAGAAAATGGTGCTATAAGGTAGTGTCTTCAATGCTAGAAGTAAAGGGAATCTGAAAGTTTGAGTGAAAACAGACCATAATGATTAAAATTGGGAAAACTGATCTGATCAATTCCTTAATTCTTCCAACTATATTATTATAATTTAATTACATTTTAGGTGAATGTAAATCGTCACAAAGTGATTAATTAGCTCTATATACCATTCCAGACATTTAAGTGTAGATATATTTTGTAAAGCCTGTCATATAATATGTCTTATGTTCATGGAAAAACGTTAGAAAAATGTTAGAGGGTGTCACACAGTGACGCCTTCAAAGAAAACCATAAATATCTTTGTGGTTTGAGAATGTTTCTCAGATATTTTGCATGTTAGAGGTTTAGTACAGTAAAAGGAATGTAAAAAGTAACCTTTTCATACAAAAATTACACAGTTTTTTTTTAATCAACCTTCAACAATGTTACCGAGTCACTTTAAACTGATTGCTAAATTTTCCTCTAAATTTTGTTGGCATGTTTCAGTCTGGAATTTCCGCAGAAGCTAGAAGGATTCTGTCAACAAGGCAATCGAGCAGAACGGAGAAAGATACGTACCATGTAAGTTTACCGTCATTTATTTTACTTCGGACGTGTTCGTGATTTATTATTTATTTCCTACGAATATTAAAACACATTAAAAACACTTCATCACTAAATAAATAATATATATATAGCCAAGCTAGTCCGTCGTTCTGAAACGAAGATCAAATTGTCCCTACTTTCTGTCAGGTTATTCTCCCCTCCTCCACAACCAACAGTACTGTTCACTCTCTCTCTCTCTCTCTCTCTCACTTTATCTTTCACTCTTTCATGCACAATTTGTCTATAATATATTTATGTTCTTGTTCAAGGACACCTTTTTATAAGTTTTATTTTCTTTCTAATTGTTGTGATGAAGTGTCTTTCCTATTTGAATGATATATCTTATTATTATTCATCATGCTACGTCAGTCAAATCCCCTAGCCGACTTCAAACCAACCGATGACCGACAAAACTTTCGTCATTCCGGGTATAGTATTTTAGAATTCGGTGATTTTCGCTCTGGTGTCGGCCTCGTCGGTGTGTCTGGGATATAAATATACATTGGGTTACTTTTTTGTGACCATCCCATTCAATCTATGTTTCTCCATATGCCTTGTTCATGTTGATGGTGATTATTATTATCTCTATACCAAGGTCCTGATCTCTATGAGGAACTACCCTACGTTTTGTGAGTACCCTCTAGCCATGCAGCAACAGATCGTAGGTGTCGGGTGGTATGCCTCCTACCAAGCACAAAGGATCATCCTCAGACAAGGTCATTGGGCAGAAAACTTCTACTTCATCCTCTCAGGATCAGGTAAGTTTAAAAGTGTGCTGGGGGTGTTTCACAAAACTTGTCATCAGTGAAAAAAAAAAGACAGTTTTTGTTATAAGCTACGGAAATCCTTGCTTCTGATTGGTCATCAGCAGCATTGTCACTGATTTTTGTCATTTGTCATTGAAAAGGGCTTTGTGAAACACCCCCACATGAGGTCCAGCCTCCTCTTGACTCTTTCCCTTTCTCCTTCTGCATACTTTAAACAAAAACGTGAATAGTTAGAACTCTCGTAAAGCTATGTTTTGATTGGGTTATGGAAATGGAATTATTTGAATTTAATTTAATTGAAATAGAAAGTATTCAAAAGAGTGGATGATGACTGCATAATCACAAGGGCAGCTGGGATCAAGTCAAAATCTGTCGGTGCGAGAAAACACAAGTTTTTCATAATTGTAATAAACCGCCCCTTGAAAATGTAGCAAGGACATAAAGAAAGAAGTTCCAAGATCTTCAATGATTTCATACAAAGATAGGGACAAGATTTGATGTGTTTTCCAGGGGAGTTTCCACCAATGATTCCCATGATGACCGAATAAACTGCTTTCTTTAAAGTAGATACAACGCTTCCTCACACGTTGTACTCAAGGTTGCTGGCGCGATGTATTCAAATCCAACCAATAGCCTACGCCTGAAGATGAATCAACCTCACTGGCGATATTATAGATACACGTCTAAGCTGTACTCATCTTCACGAGAGTGCTCAACAATAATTAAAAAAACCGGTTGGTCAAAGATATTTGTGGTGAGGATTTTTCCTGTCGAATGTTCATTAACAGAAATATCTGTTTAGCTTATTAGCTTATTAATGATTACCACGACCTTTCATGTATGTACCTTTCCCATTGCACTTTTGTACAGTATATAATCATGTATTTCATCTTTTGCACAGGCTGCGCCTTGAGCATTTGATTGTCAAGTGGATTTGGCACCATACAAATCTTTTGTATTAATATTATTATTATTCATGACATAAAACCCCAAATAAGACTCAGTCATAATATGGAGTACCAGGCGAGGAACATTACTCAAGACAAAATTGACGTTCCCTTTTATAAACTAACTAAGAAGATTGATATACATTCACGAAACAAACTGGTGCTATTTTCATTATTATTCTCAAAGTCGTGGTGAGTGTGATGGATGAAGGGACCCATCAGAACAGAACCGTAGTCTACCTGAACAGAGGTGAAACCTTTGGGGTAAGTCCTCAAGAAAAGGTCAAACTGACATTCTCATTAATAATCTATGCATTATCAAGGAATCCCATTTGATGGCTTTCGACGTAATAATTACGAAAATATTGTACAGGATAAAACTCCAGATAGATGTATAGGAAGAGCTCTTGAGATACACAACAACGGGCTGAAATGCCATAGTCCGAACAGCCTTTTATTTTGCTGTTGTTTTTGTCTGTTGTTTTTACGGGGGTTATAAAGGGGCTAAGAGTACATCGAAATCACTCTTTTAAATGGTTTTCATAGTCATTTTATTATTGTTAGCAGCTTTAAGGCAAATAATCATTGGTCATTCAAACTCTATTCAAACTATTATATATAATTTCATAGCACATTTCTGTTGAAAATTAAGAATAATATGCTATTAAGAAGTGGCAAAACATAATTTTACGTCTAGAAGGCCAACAAACATGATGAGTTTTGTTTGTTTTCTGCTCCTCAAACAGGAACTTGGCCTCGTGAATAGAGCCAAGAGACAAGCTACGGTCATTGCCAGAGAGCGCATAGAGATGATCGTTATCAACGCAAATGTAAGTTCAATTTTCATATTCTTGTTTGGATATTATTTTGTGAAAGACTGAAGTAAACTATACATTCCGTTCAGTGATAGTCATTATATGCCATGTTAAAAAAGGGGGGAAAGTGCTTCTATAATTATGTCTGCGAATATTGGTATTTTTTCTAGTTAGCCCAAGTTATGAAAATAAAATAAAAAGCGGGAAATGACCGATAATTACCTTTTAATAAGTGGCTTGTTGGCTGTACTACCACGGTAACAATGGGAGAGAGATGGGGAGGGGCAGAGAGGCAGGGAGACAGATTGGGGGGGGGGGGGGGGGGGACAAAGAGTAATGGGAGTGGACATAAGTATGCTAAGGGAAAGAGAGGCGGTAATTTGATAGAAGGCGTATGAAAAGAAAGAGAAGGGGAGATAGGACGACAGAAGAGGTAGACAAAAGAGGGAGACAGAGAGAAGAAACTAGAATTGACTTTAAGATGATGGAGTGATATTATGAATGGTATTTTAAATTTCGAATTTTCTAGGATTACACACGAATCTTCATGGCCGGTGGTTTATCAACTCTACTCAATCCACAGCAAAATGACAATGCTTTCGTCAGGTTAGTCATTCAAACGCTCAGACAATTCTTTGGGCAAATTTTTCTTTTTTTATTCCCAAATTAAATGTTCTTCTTTACAAAGGGAAAAAACTTCTTTTTTCCGACATATTCTATCAAAGTCTTTACTTTGTTATCCTATTGATGTGCATTTTATTTTCTATGAATGTGAAATGTTTTCATGTTTTCAGATTAGATATCGAAACTACGATATATTTAGTTATTCGCTCAATCAAAATTACATTTTCATCTATCCCAATTTATTTTATCATGTTCATAATGCATCAAACTCAAATTCCTTTGAAATAGAACATGCAATCTGAAATATTGTTCAAGATTGTTTCTGTTTTACATGTTTATCACACATAGGGTATTCGTTATATCGAAAATGAAAATGAGCTGCATCACTTTAATTTATTGTTGATTTATTGTGCATATGATATTTTACTCGTTCCAAATGGCACATTTAAGTCTTAACGGTGGTTTTAATCACGTCACGTATGCTTTATTCCTAATGTATAACTGTGCCTTTTTTATACAAAAGACTAAGGTAACTATCAATCAACACAACCAGATCCTAATGATTCATTCTATTTTAAAGAAACTTGCGCTTCTTGGAAGGATGGCCTCTTCATCGACTAGCAGAGAACCCGAAGAAATGTGTCTTTTCTTACTTCAAGTAAGTTGTTTCCCACAACCTTTAAACAATCTTATCAAAATCACAAACATCTTATCTACCCATAGTCATGAACATATATGTTCATCATCTTCAATCCATGCTTATACTGGAAATCAAAATGAATTGTGGTCTTATCAGAATGTTCTAAATAATGCCACCACACCCCCAGGTTAAAAGCAACTTGTGTATGATTAAACACGTATTTGTATATTGATTGACAGGAGATCAATGACAGATCAATGCAGAATTAAAATTGATAACGTTTCTGTCCTTTTAGACGTGGAGACGTTCTCATTCGGGAGAGTAGAAGATCTGACTGGATCATCATAGTGAAATCAGTGAGTCACGACCTCCCCCCCTCTCTCTCTCTCTCTCTCTCTCTCTCTCTCTCTCCCTCCCTCCCTCCCTCCCTCCCCCTTCTCCACCTCTCGCTTTCCGTAACAATAATGTTATTGCAAAAGTACATGCCGTGAAGCTAAGCGAGTGATATTATGGGACAGTGGCATATTTCTGAGTTAATGAGAGGGATGGGGACAAGAGGCCGACCAGGGTGTCCAGGGGTTGTACCTCACACAAGCTGTGGTTTGTAGAGTGTCACTAGTGGGAGATTTTGAAAACTATGTGGGCCTGCTGTTAAAAGCAATAATAAATACTAGTTTACTGCATGTGCAGTGCGGTAGCTGAAGTAAGTTAATATAGTCACAACTGATTGTGATACTATAAGTAGGTCCATGCTAAATAAAGTTTTCAGTAGCGATTTCTGTTTGTGGGTTGGCTTTTTCGGCTTGAATGAATCGTCAATCGAAGCAATTTTGAATTCGGTTTGGGACTCACCCGACCGTTGTCGAAATCGATGTTTATTTGGTTTTTTTCTCAGCAATTCTACAATTTATTTCAAATCCCTTTAGCAAGAGTCATTTATTTGAATTTGAATAAAAACAGTTTCAATGTTTCTTTTCACCATTACCACTATCAGAGCGGTTTCTGTGTGTGGGTTGGCTTTTTCGGCTTGAATGAATCATCGACCGTTTCCCCAATTTTTGTGGCTAAACTTATGATTTTATTACAAAATAAAAATTATTTTATACTCCTAACATTTTAACCGAATGACTGATCTCATAATATAGAACACGTTCCTCATAAGTCGATATTACGTGCCTCTTGACAATCATGACTTCAGTATAGCTACAGTTAATAAGTTGTTTGTTTGTTTTTCAAGAATGATATAGATTTTAAAAACGAACTTTGTCCTCTTAATCAGCAGTCTATCACGTTAAATGAATATTCATAACATACTTCTACCGGCAATCGATTATAGAAAATTTCAAATTTCTTCACCATGAATTCAAAATGTATCCACTCTTATTGCAGTTCTTACAGATCAAAAGTCACGAAAATGAACTTGTCTTTTAGCGTAGTTTCCGTCATCACAACCTTCTTCAAATCATATGAACTTTTACTCTATGAATTTTGAGAAGAAGATTATTATCGACACTTTGTAACCATCAATCAACTTTGTATCATGGACTTGGGGTACATAAATAGTTTGCCTATGCATAGGTTACGGCGGTTATATGCCATGTAATGTGGATCCGGCCGGGATGTCTATTAACAGCGATGCTCATTTTAGGAATGATGGCTCAATGAAGCACAAGTACTTGTGAGCCCAAAATTCCTAAGGTGAGTATACTGTCAATGGAAGTCATCACGCTACATGTACCTCCTCGACCGTCTTTTTTGTTTTGTTGATAAATAAGCTTTACTTTTTATTGAGAAATTAATTGGTACACGTTAATTTTGGAATCGCTGCAAAAACCTCCGGTTAAAAAAAAATAAGCATAAGACCACTGAAGCGTGGAAAGAAAACATTTCTGTCTTTGTAAAGCTAACAATATAGTTATTGTAAAATTCATTAAAAATCAATCGTCATATCACCGAATACGGGGTTTAAATTCGCAAAAGTTTTAGAAACTAGAAAATAAGAAACTTTGCTATTTCTTATTTTCGTATAAATTACAACCCAAGAGCTTGATAAAGGTTATAAACCCTTATAATGAATATTTAAGGATGACTTCATTAGGCACCTATTGGAATACAATGTGGTTTTAGGTTAGGGAATTAGACTCAGATTTGTGCATGATTTTGGTGTCGGGTATAGGTTGAAGTTCGGAGTTCGGTTAGTTTTTTAGAAATTGACCGCGGATCAATAATAGTTGGTGGTTAGTACAATTTTTGTTTTGTTTTAATGAAAAAAGGAATGTGTGAATTTTTGTAATACCTATTAATGTTTTATCTAGTTCACCAAAGAGATATCTCACAAATTCATTTTATCATTGGTATGGATGGTGTCCAGCCGGGATGACTCCCGCAAGCCCATGTATGGAATTGTTCATGCTCATAGTGCCAAGGAATTAAATACGGCCCGTTTTAATTTGAAAACATCACGTAATGATCTCGGATGTCTTAACTCTGCTCCTTATTGCATAATATATTTCCAAACACTATACCATATATCTTTGTGCTCTCTATTAAAGGGGGATATGAAAGAATATTCATTCATTAAATTCTGGTCTAGCCAATAGCAATAGGCAGTGTAATCGGAAAAATTTCAATGCACTTCCCCCGATTTGTGTAACCCATATCGAAGAGGGCGCAACACATCTTTTGGCTTAATTATGTTTGGACTTTGGGTATTCCCACAGAACTGTTCAGTTCTTTGGGTATTCCCCACCGTCCCGCATGATTTTTGTTCTGATTACATATTCATATAAAGGCTATGAATATGTATGAGACTCAATAAATTTTTCATTTATGTTGATGTAGCACATTGAATCTGTCTGATTGTTGTTCAATCCACACTCACGAAAGGGTTTTAAAATCAGTTACAAATGCAATTTTTGTCGCTTTCAGTTCTATAGTTCATTTTAAGAGAGAATGCGAGAAAATGAACCATGTCTGACTACATGAGTGCGATAGACATTCACTAACTATAATTATTGTGATATAAAGTATTTTATACTATATCTAACAAATCTACCACACCTAATCGTCAGTAGAAACATGTCTCTTGTCTCTAGTACGGTTGGGGGTTCCTCTCATGGGGAACTGCTTCCGTGCTGGCGGCTGGGAGCAGTCCCCTTTTGCTTTTCTTATTATTTTTGTTAATACAATTTCATTTTATTTTTTGATTATCTTATTTTTTAATATTACTATCATTATCATTATTTATTTTCTTATCATTTTGTATTGTTATTATTATCATTATTATTAACATTATTATTATTATGCTATAAAAGTATAAAACACGCTTGCTTACCATTATATTTTATCACCTGACGAAGTGTAGCAGCGGCACATGAAACGTCGAGATCTTTTAGATTCCTTGTTGACCATACATTGCGAGACAAACGAATGTCACTAGCGATATTATTTTTGATTATTATTATAATTACCACTATTACTTTTAATTTTATTCTACTACTAGTACTATTATTAATATCATCATTAATTCTTCGAAATAATCTCGACCTTTTATTGATTGCGTATCCATTTCAACATTTTCATATTTATTTGTATTGTCCCACTTCCACGCATAAAAAGACACACAATAATTGCAAGCTGATCATGATTTAATAAGAAGAACTTTGTAAAACACTTTAATATCTTTTTTACTAAGAAGATAAGATGTTACAATTTCTTAATTTTAACCTATTATAACGAATATTCTACTTTACTCTATGCGTGCTACCATTAAAGCCTTCACAATGCCAACGAGTAGCCTGACGTGCATTAGGGTAAACTAAAACATTGTCCCCTTTATTTTTATCGATGAAGCAATTCCCTCCTTTTTTCATACCATTTGTCTAACTATATATCGAATGCCTAGTTTTACCTTTGTTTTTGTTTTGATACCAAATCCGTTGATAGTAATAATTGCGATAGTCACATTCCCCACTCCTATGAAAATTAATGATATTATTTATTTGTACTTTTTTTCAGGGAAGCTGCCAAGTCATGAAACTGTTACGGAAAGCAAGGCCTAAATCCAGGCGAAACAGCACTGCAGATAAGGATGGTAAGTATTGTCTTCCTAAAACTTTCCAGAACACGGCTGAATGTGTCATGCAAGGTATGCTGGGATCTTATAATGACGGGAAACATTACATCATAGAACCACAATGAAATCAAACTAAATGTTCAAGCTTAATCTGCCAAACAGCTTTTGTATAAACTGTATAATAGCGTCCCCTATTGAAGAAGTATTTTGATTATAATCCTATGATATACACTGTAGAAAAGAAAGTGTTACCCACTACTTCTGTATTGTTTGACGTTTTTCATCTGTTTTTACCTATTGTAATTACTGTGCAGTGATTTTTATGATTATTGTTATCATGATGTATGTATGAATTATTTTTTTGATAAATAAAAGTTTTAAAAGAGGAAACCCCTCCCCCCCCCCAAAAAAAAAGGATAATAGCTGAGAAATTAGCCAACAAAAAGAGGAAACTGAACATGTAGTTGAGCTTTGTTTGACCGATTTATTTATTGGTTAGTTAATCTACATTTCATAGGTGCAGACAACTTATCTGCTACATGGTGAAAATGTGTAATTCATTTCCATGTTTTTCCTTACCATTTCAAATTGCAATTCCATGACCACAGTTTAGATTAGCTGTAATTTTCATAATTTATATGACAACTTACAACGTCACTTTTTCCATTAATTTCATCCTCAATGGAATCTCAGTGTTGCCATCTCATAATGCTAGGGATACCAAAACGAACCCTTAGCCAACAATCATATTATCAACAACAACACAAATTTGGATGAAATTAATGAATGCCATAATCATACGGGACACAGAATCACCCATGTCAGGAATCTTCATGTTACGCTAATCTCATGTTCCTACCATATCTTGGAGTGCATCTTCATTGTATTATCTGACTTTCTAATTCATCCTATAACCTATCCTGTTTTTTGCTTGGTTTTTAATCGGTAAAGCTGCAAGCAAACAACAGAAACGTTGGTCGCAACGTCTTACATCCAAGAGCATGGCTGGATCCCTCATCGAAAACTTCGAACAGCGGAAGAAACGAGAGGAGTTCGAAAACTTCATGAAAGAGCTCAACGTCAACGAAGATGGCTCTGGGAAGTCAGGCCATCAAGAAGGTGAATACCATTTTTAAATTCTTTATTTTGGGATGACGTTTTGTCAGCAACCATGAGCTGCATTTCGTCGACATTTAACAGAAAGCTCGCACAAGTACATTTTCAATGGGGAGGTCCGAAGGGCGGATCCTGAGTTTTTTTAAATTGTGAAAGGGTGCCAGGATCCCCCCAATAATGACAAGCAAAAAATAAAGGGGGGGAGGGGTATAACAATAATTAATGTAGGTACCTCGTGGATCAACAAATTAGGCCTACACATCCGACCCCATGCATGAATCGCTAGTTCGAACCGCCCTACATTTTCAATACTCTGGCTCGTCACCAGTTGTGTTAGATGTGATACTAATATTCTCCTTATAAGGTAGCCAAACATTGATCGTGAGTACGCGGTGAATAGTTGAGACTCGAATGGAAGTATTGTAAATTGGTGTTGGTTCAATAATAAAGTCCAAATAGAAGTCTGATACGTGCGCGTGCGCAGATGCACTGTACATAACATACTTGAAGCCAAGATAATTATGTTTCATCAAAAAATTACATTATTTCTTCATGATATACAGCACAACGGACATCATCAGGCAACTTAAACAAGAAAGACGATTTGGACGTCGATACTGATGATGAGTGGGCCGATGAAGCAATCGACTGCGGCAAAAACGACAAGGAATCAACGACCTTATCGAACCCACAGACTTTAATCGGTGATCATAATACTCCAACTAAACTTAAATCTGTAAGTATACTAACTTATATTAAATTAAATTATTTTCTTTACTCGCTGTAGAGCATCACTAAACTCTATACATATTTTATACATGGTGAGCTCCATGTTGGCGGAAAGGGTGACCCGACATTTCCTCCTGCGACAATCATTCTTAGAGTCATTTATTTCATCAAAGATATTTATTGGGTTAGGGTTAGGGTTTCAGTAGGGTTTTAGATTAGATTTAGAATTAGAGTTATTTTGTGTTGTGTTGGTGTTAGGGTTTAAGTTAATTATGTCAGTGTAGAATGTTGTCACGGAGCAATTGTCTACAACCGGCAGAACTATCAAATGAAAACTGGCTTGATATTGGGTTACCTTCATTCAAGGTAGTCTGACGTCTGACATTCATTTTCCTTATCACTGATCACGTTACCTCTTCGCTACACTCCAAATTTAAGTTTGTTTGTGATATCTTCATAATAAAAGAATAGACCATGATTTCGAAGTTCTGTTGATTATAAAGCGAGGCGTTTGATAGTAAGTTCTGAATTGTTCTATAGATTTCTAAAGCCTGCCACTTCCCTGTTCCAAATTTTTACGTTAAAACTTTTGATAACCAGGCTGCATTTTAAATTTGAGATTGAGGAAATGAAATCAAGCGATGTTAATTTAATTATTTTCAGGCGTACCTGTCGAGGAAGAGAACCAAGTCACTGGAGGGTGTACCAAGTGTATTCTTCGAGGATGAGGAGGATAATGGAGTAGAGGAAGGAGTTAACCCAATAGGTATGATTGTAGGTGGATCCAGATACGGAACGGATCGGCCACGCCCACCTCTCCCCACCTCTTTCCTACCCCTTCCAAAAAAAAGTTCCTAATTACGAAAATAAAAATGTGATTTGCTCTTTCAACGTTAGGTTTCCCAAGAATCGACTTTCGCCATTTTCAAAGAGTTCGCCCCACCCTATTCCGTTTATTCGGCAATTACTGATTATGCTTTTGTGATTTTTTTTGTTCCTCTCGCCAGTCGCGCTTCCCATCCCCCATTATTAAAGTCTGATGTGTTAGCCAGTAAGGAATTTGTATCGATAACTGTTACTGCGTTTATTAATTTAGATTTTCCCCGGCTTTATAGTGAAGACACAATATAGCTTTGGAAGATTAAAAAAAAAAAATCTTCATTTTCTGATTGCCTTTCAAAAATAATTTCCTAGATAACTAAATCACGAGAGTGTTTTTTTTTTATTGACTTTAAAAAAAAAAAAAAATGTATGTATATGTTTTATCTTAGTTAAAGGTATTACAAAGTTTTGGTATGGGGTCATGAATTTGGTTCAAATTAACAATTTCGGAAGCATATGCGTTCCTACAATATTCATTGATCGTTGTCGCGGTTGAAATCGAGTCTAAAGTTGTGAAATTTTATATAATAAACTCTTTATGTTGTATAGCTCCCTCTCAAGGTCAAGATATTAATTTAGCTAAGAAACAATGTTTCTTGACTAAAATCTACCGATTAGCTATTCCCGTTTGGAAATTATGTATCACAACTACATATTCTGAGATTTTCATGGTCGCAGCTACCATTGTACGGCCATAGGCGCTATTTGAAATTTATCAAAATTTACCGGGAGCACCGGTAAATTTTTATATTCAATTTTTCTCGAAAACAGAAGTGTTTTAGGGGCTAATGTTTTTAGTGCTTATAATACATCCACAGGGGCATCCAAATATAACAAAATTGTAAAGATTCACTATCCACCCAATTTTCAAAATTTCCCAAAACTTTGTATTACCTTTAAGATGATCTTGATCAGTTTGATAGGACTGTGCCATTAAATCCATTCAGTGAAGCACTCTCGATCTCTATCATTAGGGACTTTTAGAATGACTGAACGAGAACACGACGAACGCCGACTGATCATGCGTGTCAACGTACTTAACTGCCCATGTTGGCTACAATTAGAAATCTTTTAGATTGCACTCGACGATATGCATGCAGGAAGTAACACAATAAACATCACGGACAAAGAAAGAGGACATTCCTCATTCTACCCTCAACAAAAGAACATCCCTTCACTGCTAATATGTAAATATGTGTAGAACAGGTGCATGTGACACCTGTTCTACACATTTCAGCATGTAAAGGCGCTTTATAAATGTCAATATGTATGTATGTATTGCATGTACTAGATTTAGGAAAATCAAGGTTGACGCATTCTCGATCGCCGACTGAGACCACGTGACGTAGGCGCAGTGCCTTAAAATGACGTCACACGTTGCAGTCAAAGCTCTTGACGTGCATTTCTAAAAGTCCCTATTCTGTCTTATTTTAGCGGACATCTTGTTTCTACATAACGTGCAGCAGAAAGCTGAGAAACAGAAGTCGAACGTCGGCAAGAAGAAGACTTTACTCGACGACATCGGCGGGTCCGACTTCGAGGGCATAGAAGTGAGCATCATTATAATTTAGATTTTGCAAAAAATAAGGCGAATCTAATCATGAATGGCGAGATTTGTCGAGTTAATCTATAGTATCTTATCTATCTATAAGTATGAAGCCACGTTCATACTTAACAAGTTTGAAATGATTTGTATCTATAAACGATTAAAATTTGCATTTGTACTTTTTATCATACTTCTACACTTCCAGAGGCTGGCTATAAATCATAGGACATCACTAAAATTTCCTCATGTAATGCGAACATTTCTCTAAACGCATATAAATAACAAGCATGGTAATATATAATACTTTGGTGTTTTGATGAATTCACTTTCGTTTTTTTTTTATTTTTTAATATAGGTGGATGAAAACACAGAGCCTACATGGGTTCGGGTCCAGACGCTTATCAAAGGATCTGTATTTGTAAGTTTTGTATGCGAATTTAATTATCGTCCTTTCTCGCAACAATTTCATTAGCTTTGGGATAATCAGGCACGTTGCCAGAGTTTGATGTTTGGGGGCACATACATGTAATCGATCGAGGTCAAAAAAGGGGTCAACAAAAGTTCAACCGATCTTGAAAATTTTGGTGCCCCCCGTGCCCCCCCCCCCTGTCTACGTGCATGTGGATAATACAATAGGGTATTTAACATAGCCCTCGAGTTGATTTTTCGAAAGTCTTTGCGATCGTGTAATATATTTCTCATAATGATCATTAGTAAAGAAAAGAATATTCTTACAGTATGAAACTCCTATTAATTTTGATTTAGGGCTTGGCTGACATGGCTTACGATTCCCAACCAAGCTTTGCCGTCATCAGCAATGGAGCTGAGTGCATTCTTCTCTCCAAGAAACTCTACATGGAACACGCCAGTATGCGCATGATCAGTAAATTACGTACACAGGTAAGTTCAATGCACTCTTCGCACCTTACCACGCTTACGGCCAACTAATTAGTGGGCACTTAAAGACTCATTCGTGTTGCCCCTACACCACCCCTCTCTGAATGACTTTCAAAAGAAAACAATAATGTGTTTTTATTTAGGAAATGGCGAAAAGAATCACCATTCTTTAAAGAGTGGAGAGAAAATTTGAAAATAGAGGATCGATAAACCTCACTTCCGGGGAAATCACGAAATGGGAAAATTAGTTCACTTCGGAACATTATTCGGACTGGAAAGAGCAGATTGTGCTTCATCCGTCCACCGACCTTCCCAGTTCTGTTCTAGGGAACATAAAATGTTCTTGTAACGCAAATAAACATTCTATATTAAACGGACTGGGAATGTTTTGCAAACGTTTTGTGTTTGCTGGGATATCACCTGATTCGTGCATGAATCGGTATTACTCTTCTTGTTTTGTTGAATAATATTAAAACGTATTTTTGGCTAATCTGTTTAATAGTTGCATAGATCAATAAATCGATGATATCATTCTTGTTTCTACAGTACCAGCGCTACCCACCGGAAGAGGAACTCCAGATGGGTTTAGAGGTTAAACTCAAATGGGACCTTTACAAGACTGACACTTTGAAAGGTACCCTGCGAGAGAGCAAATCGAGAGACAGAGCAACAAAATTCAGATAACATGATATTGGTCCATCATGAATTTTAGTTGAAGTAAGCTGAGCTTGCTCGCATATGACGCAGGGTGCCCCCCCCCCTCCCGTCTTGAAGATGATACCGTCCAGTAGGTCTACACAGAATATCAGAAGCCAGTGTTTACAACTATAGCACAACGATACTGTTTTTTGTATTGCATTTATTTCTTTACTTTACGAATATCCGATCGAAATATATTATAAAAAACACAATTATCTTCAACGGCTTTCATAGTTGAGCTTTACACCCACATTCTCCGTGTTTAGAATCCTGCGATTTGATAAAGTCATTGAAATAATATGAATTTATACTGATGTTTATCTAGTATCTTGATACAGCGTGTGACTATATTAGACTCTCTTAATGTGAACGAATCAGTGTCTTACAATGAAATGTATCGCACATAATATACTTTATAGGTTAGCTAACTTCCGTCAATCCAAGGAGTGCTCCACAATATATTACTGTCTAGGACTAAGGATTCTTGCTCGAAAGATTAAACAAATATATAATCGTATATGACTTATTTAAATTCAGGTATATTAATTCATTTCCAGGAAGTGGTAAATAAATTCATTGATAATGGAGAAAAAATGCCACTCACCAGAATTGTAAAATATTATAAGAATGTTTCTTGTGACTCTACATAGAAATTGTTTGTGAATATTGTGAATATATATATCTTTTTATCTGTAATTATTATGTGTACAAATTGTATATGTATGATGACAATAGTGCCAAAGTTTGGAAAAATCAATAAAATGTGTTTTCTTCTTCCAAGTTTAAACATTTGGTCTCTTTGATTTGAAGAAAGTGTGTTGTCAACATCTAATTTACATAACCTGGAGATATTTTAGTTAGAATGAAATGAAAACATGTACATTTATATTCATCACACTAACTAAACCGTTTACCATGCCAATTAGGCCTAGCTGCCTCCCCCCCCCCCCCCCACACAAAAAAAATCCCCCACTGTTCAAGAAAGAGGAAGTACCCTATGGTAATAAATTTGTTTTAATAAAAGGACTGAATACATGCAGATGTGTACAAATTCCTTGTTTATCTGCATGTAAATTATGATCATGAGCTTGAGCTGCCTTCGATATGCATGCATTCATGATCATATTCATAGAAATGATAGGGTACTGAACATTTGCCTATTATAGCCTTCACATTCGAGTAGCCAATAGACACCATTAGACCGATAGACAGTATGGAAGGTAGCATTTCCGATATGCATCGGGCTTTATGGCAAATATACTAATTATAATCGCGTTATGGAGATATAGACATCGACACGGTCCTACGTCTGTCTCTATAACGCGATTACACGATTAGTACACTTGCCATAAAGCCCGACGCATATCGGATAGGCTATAATATGGAAGGGTGATCATGAGTTGTTCTGAATATAAATGAGAAATAAACGATATAACCATGGGAAGTTGAAATGGAATGGAAAGGTAGCACATGAGGTGGAAATGGAATGGAAAGGTAGCATATGAGGTGGAAATGGAATGGAAGAAACAAGGTTTGGCCATAGCAATGAGAGTGATGAGTGAAGGTGGAGAGGGGAGAGGAGAATGCATGGAGGTCATGAGTTGAAGTGTAAATGAGATGCAAGACATAGAGTATGGAAAGCAAAATGTTAAACCATCGAATGGAAAGTGAATATCAAATGCTACAAAATATATCTGTTACAGGCCTAACAAATCCTGTAAAACCACACTGTTTACGAGACTGCTTGCAGGCAAAGGAGATTCGGCATTCGGGCTCTCATTATATCTCATTTGCATACGGACTGCAGACTGGCTGGAAAGACGGGGACATGGGGTCCAGGGGTCGTACCTCACACAAGCTGTGGTTTATAGCCACATTAAGGGGTGGACATTTCAGCCTTTTTTGTGGCTACATGTAGTAGATAAATTATGCGAACTTATATTTTAATAATAAATAACGATTATCTAATATACGCCTCTCATTTTAGCCGAATGACTGATCTAAATGAACACGTTCCTGATAAGTCACTTATGACACCCTACGTGCTTATAAACATTTTCTTGTATATTTACAGTTCCTTGTTTGTTTTTAAGTGTGATAAATAGATAAACAAGAACTTTGTCCGCATCAGCAGTAAATCCGCAGTGTTCGCAACGACCAATGACCATGCATTGGGTTCATGAATATTCATAACATACACTGTACAACAATCGATTATTAAAAACTCTACTTTTTTCATCATTAATTCAAAATGTACACGTCCTTATTTCTTACAAATCTGAACTCATCAAAATTAAATTGTTATTTTATAGATTCCGTCATCACAACTCTTCTCCAAAATTGCATGAACTGCAGACTGTAAAGTATGAGAAAATAATCTCGACATTTTGTAACCGTTAATCAACTTCATACCATGGACTTGGGATACATAGCTGTCATTCCGGATCCACGCAACTGGCGGTTAAAGGTCATAATAGCGTTGCACTCCGGCGCCGGGTCATACCTTGACAAAAAGGAGGAGCATTGCCATAGTTTCTCAACTGGTACTCGCCCATCTTTTCGTACATGGCCAGATTAGCCTGTCAAGAAACGTTTGTGAGTAAGCCAACCGACCGAGAACGTGTGAACATCTCCTACATGTCAAGGGAATTCAGCTCGCTATATGCAACCTTCTCGACCGTCTTTTTGATACTTTACATCATTATATTTTACCTTATGAGAATCGAAAAGTTAAGAAACATAGAAATCAGTCTATGTTGATTTTGAAAAAAGTTTCCGATTCGGCAATCCCTGTAGCTAGAGACCCCTTTAAGGCTGTGTAGGCCTACTAGTATTATTTTCCAGTATACGGATCTTTGATTTTCAAGTTTGATTTAAAAAAACTTTGTCTTCGTCCTCATCGCAAATATCCTTATCGCCCTTCGCGCAAATGCCCATGTTATTGTGGGGGGCGACAATTATACTCAAACTCTGCTCTTAGAAGCCATACAACGTGATACGTTTTGTGTAATGCTCTTCGAAGTCCAAACTATTTTTGAAATAGATTTACTGCCATTTCGGTCGCTTTCGTTACCCTTTTGATAGTCAAACCCGAAGCTACAGAAGTAATCTTTGCTTTGTGTTATTTCATTGCAATTACGGCTGACGGAGCTCGTATATTTTTTAATACTGTTTTCAGCAACTGAACTCAAGACGTTAGGGATAGGCGGATATCATTACTATTTTGCCAGCTGAATCGTACTCTTTCTTGATTGGAAAGGGTCTTTAATCAATGTTGATTATCTACAAATTATTTTCATTGTTTAAAGAAGACTTGTTTCTTTGAAATGTAAGGTAATCGATTAATGTGTATTAATTGCTATAACTGCCAGCTAAATTAACGTTCTTTTTAATTGATTGGAAACGTTCTTATCAGAAAGCATTTTCATTTGAAGACCGAATTAATACCCAAGTCCCAATTGTTTTATTCAAACATCACACAAGCAACTTTGGCGCAAATCGATTTGTGCACTCTCGTAAACAATGCCTCCTGTTCATCCAAGCGTGAATACATACCACACAAGAATGATACCAAATGATATGGGATAAAACATTCTTTCATAAGATGTGTAATCATTTACTGTTCATAGATGATTTTTAAAATAATTAGCAATTTTCTAGGTGTAAACTTTTTTTTGACTCACACTGTATAGGCGACTTGGCTGTGGTTGTACATTTTCTTTGTTGTCTGCTTGAGCTCGGATGGGAGTCTTGGGCAGTGCATGTGATAATAGGGACTTTTAGATTTGCACGACGAGAACGTGGACTGTCACGTGTGACATCCTTTTAAGGCACTTTGCACGACGTCACATTGCCTTAAAGGATGTCACACATAGCACTCCACGTTCTCGTCATGCAAATCTAAAAGTCCCTGCTGTAAGGTGTTGGTCTGTCATCACGATAGGGTCGTCCATGCGCCAACAGTGGTGTCTGCACACTCGAGTTGAAGAAGTAACATAGAAGTTGTCTCGGTTGAGTAGCCTGATACGTCAACTGGGCGTATTTTGGGGGATCTTTTCATTACTTTGTGAAACTTCAACAGGTCAACACGGTCCTTCGTGGTCCATTTAGTCCAGCCTCTGTACCGTTTTCGTTTAGCGCACCCAATCAGCTGATAAAATAACACACCCTCAACGTTGAAAGTAAACCTAGCCATTCCTCTAAATCTGGACCTCGAATACGGACGGACGGAAATTTGGGGATTGCGCGATCAGTGGAGAGACCGCGATGTGTGTGGGGGATAAAAAGAACGAACGGACTGAATCTGGACTAGGTCCATATGTGCCATGTGGGAAGCACAATGCCGTTTAGTTGTAATACAGAGGCGGCGATCCTCGGGGGGGGGGGGGCATGCACAGCTAATGCCCGCACTATTTCAATTACCCCGTAAAGTGACCCCTTTTAAATAGGACAAGCGACCCCTTTTACTTTGACAAGTGTCCCTTTTCCTTTCTTATAAGTGCCCTTTTTCATGTCTGGTACCCCTTATGGAACAAGCACAGTGCTGCCACACTATCTTCACATAGTCAACTATGTGTAAACTGTGTGGACATTGTGTGCTCACATTGTTTTCACAGTGTGGAGTTTCAGACCATGTGGTAATGGTTTACCACATAATATCCACAAAAACTGACATACCTAACACAGAGTACCACATATCTACCACAGTGGTGTATGATGTACATCAAGCAGATTATTTGGTGCGAATGTATTTCATTTAACTGGAATATTTGAATAGTTGCATATGTCCAGTTGCACCAGGTGATAACTGGTCTGCGAGCATAATTTCCAGTTGCACCAGTTGATAACTGGTCTGTTTGCATATTTTCCAGTTTGCCAGTTGATAACTGACTGTTGGCATATTTCCAGTTGCACCAGTTGATAACTGGTTTGTAGGCATATTTCCATTTGGACCAGTTGATAACTGGTCTGTGGGCTTATAGTTGCACCATTTAATACCTGACTTTTGGCATATCTCCAGTTGCACCAGTTGATAAGGCTTAAAAACAAGATGTTGTAATTGCCATTTGGGTGCCAGAACCTGGGTCGGTCGGTCGGTCGGTCGGATATTTTCTTTTTTTAAATACTGTTTTCCTCCCTCAAACCGTCGCCCATTTGGGTGCCAGAACCTGGGTCGGTCGGTCGGTCGGTCGGATATTTTCTTTTTTTAAATACTGTTTTCCTCCCTCAAACCGTCGCCCCCCCCCCAAAAAAAAAAAAAAAAAATCAAAAAAATCAAAAAAAATCAAAACCTGGAACGTCGTTCAAATCCCGTTGGTTTCTAGCTAGTGCAGTGCATGGTATATACACGTACACTAGACCGGGGTCTATACTCGTATATGCTAGCAGGATTTCGAAACTAGGGCAGAAGACGAGTGAGAATTTGAGAAGAATTTGACGATTTTCTGCATTTATATTTCATTTAAACAAACAAAATACAAAAAACAATTTCTAACAAAAGGTTTTAAAAGAACACTTTATTAAAGCCGACCGTAGATTTTAAGATTTTGGGGTCGGTCGCAAATGGCGATACAACATCTTTTTTCTAAACGCCTAACTGGTCTGTGGACACATTTCCAGTTGCACCAGTTGAAAACTGGTCCCTTATTTGCTATCACCTAGCGCGTTTGACGGCCAAACATCGATCTGTGCATTGTGAATGTGGTTCAGCGTTCTACGTATTTTCAGTTCTGTGGGATAAAATCTATATGTTTACACATCAAATATCATGGTGCATTGTTCATGAATATTCATAAAATATTACTACCAATCAGTAATAGAAAAATCAACATTTTTTTCACCATGAATTCGCAATGTACACGTTGTTATTGTAGTCCTCCCAAATTAAAAATCACCATAATTTACATGTTCTGTTATAGTTTCTGTCATCACAACCTTCTTAAAATCACATGAACTGTTTAGTCTGTACAATTTGAGAAGAATACAAAATATCGACATTTTGTAACCGTTAATTAATTTGTATCATGAACTTGGGGTATATATATATTTCTTCAGTGCTTTGTGTTCGGCGGTTACAGGCAACGTAGTGCTGGTTCCGGGTCATATTCAGCCAAAGAAGTTCTTCAATAATGTACACGGATCGGCACAGCTGTTAGACAAAATAGGCAGGCCAGTGTAACCTCAGCCCGGCGGATATGTCACCTCGCTACATTGATCCACGACCGTCTTTTTGATACATACATCACGTTCAATCCGGCCAACATCGTTGACTTTTTATTAAAAAAACAAGAAGTCGAGAAATCTGTTGGTAAACATTTAATGTTTTTTTTCTTAAAAATTAATTTAATTTTTAAGAAAAAAAAAGAAAGATAACGATCGGGCAATCCCTGTATTTCTTTTATACTAAGCACAAGGCCAAATATGCCTGTCTTAGTAAAGCTAACAATAAAGTTATTGTAATTTGTGGAACTCATTAAAAACCAATTGTCAGGTAACCGAATACGGAGTTTAAACTGGTGTAAATTTTAGAAAATAAGATATAGCAAACCATTACTATTTCTTATTTTCGTATAAGTAACAACCCAGGAATGACCTTGATAAAGGTTACCTTTATAAGGAATATTTAAGGATTACTTCATTAGTCACATATTGTATGGTGGCTCCTAAGAGACAGGCAAATGCATACGATGACGTGTATATTATATGCAACAATCTGTTTGTCTTTTACGTCCAAGACGTGAAAATCAAGAAAATTGACGACTACCTATGAAACGATTATTTGTTTTGTCGTTTACGTCCAAGACGTGAATATCAACAAAAAATTGTTTGGTAATTTTTTTCTTCTTCTGTAATGCAAAGTTTTGGGAAATTTTGAAAAATTGAAGACTTATTTTAGTAATTCTTTAAAATTGTGATATATTTGGATGACCCTGTGGATGGCACTAGCAAATTTAGCCCCTGAAACACTTCTACTTTCGAGAAATTGAATAATAAAAAAATTACCGATGCTCCCGGTAAATTTCAAATATTCCAAATATCGCCTAAAGGGCCATTCCATGGTAGCTGCAAACCTGACAATCTCAGAATATGCAGTTCTGACATATAATTTCCAAACGGGAATAGCAAATCGGTCGATTGTAGTCAAGAAACACCTTTTTTAAAGCTAAATTAATATCAGTCTTGAGAGGGAGCTATACACATATAGAGTTTATTATTTACAATTTCATCACTTTAGACTCGATTTCAACCGCCACAACGATCATTGAATATTGTAAAATCGCCTATTATGTTTCCAATATGTTCATTTGAACCAAATTCATGACCCCTTACCAAAACTTTGTATTACCTTTAAAGCTACTATGTCCCATTTGCAGCTAACATCAAATTCTGTAGAACTTTGCAGGAATTATGAATATGTCACGTAATAACTATGTCCTATCTGTAAAATGTAAACGTATATAAGCAGTGTCCTATTATTCAAATTATGCAAGGAAACCCGTTTACTTTCTAAACTTCAGTGTCGGACGTTGTTGCCTGACTGACTGACTTTTTTTTTTCTTCTTTGGTAATAACATACATAAAATAAGCTGTAAAGGGTACCTGAGCATTTGTACTCATCAATAACCTACTTCTTGTAATGGCCAAAATTAAGCTGATTGAATCTTTGCACCGCACAAAACATTTGACCATTTTAGTTTTCCACTAAAAGACATTTTCAAGCCCTTTCGTTTTGAGGGAAGTTCTAAATTAGTGTTATCTTTCAAATGCCGTTAGAATTCAACCTTTTCATTTGTTTGGCCTGCAATTTAAACTTTTCATTTGTTTGGCCTGCAAATGGGACAAAGTATACCTTTAACGGCCCTGACCTGATGCCACCTATATGCCACAATTTTGTTTTCTTTTACGTCAAAGACGTAAACGTATTTTTTTTTTTAATATAAATATTTACGTCAATTTGATCATGTCTGCGTCTTCCAAAAGGGACACGCAGACGTAAATAATTGACGTGATTTTTTAATTTTTTAATTTTTATTTTTTTTTAATTTTTTTTTTGGTTTTTGTTTAGGGGGGGGGGGGGTAAGATGAGCACCTGTACGCACGCGCGTGGTTCATGCAGATTCATTGAGAGAAATCTCACAAATTCATTTTATCATTGATATGGATCGCGTCCGGCCGGGAAGACTCCCGCAAGCCCATGTATGGAATTTGTCATGCTCATAGTGCCAAGGTATTTAATACGGCCCCTTTTAGTTTTAATTTGTAAACATCACGTAATGATCTCGGGTGTCTTAATTCTGCTCTTTATTGCATGATATATCTCCAAACACTATACATTATATATTTGTGCTTAAAGGGGGTGGGGTGTGAAAGGAACATTCATCCATTAAATTCTGATCTAGTCAATTAGAGAGATCGATGAGTTCAGCACCCTTTCCCCGATTTGTCTAATACATATCGAAGAGGGCGCAACACATCTTTTGGCTCGATTATGTCTGGGCTTTGGGTATTCCCCACCGTCAAGGAGCAACATTATTTTTGTTCAGTTGACATAACTGTTCACATAAAATCTATGAATATGTATGAGATGCAATTAAATTATGTTGACGTAGAAAATGGAATCTGTCTGATCGTTGTTCAATCTACCTCACAGGATCAAAAAGGATTTTAAAATCAATTACAAACGAAGTTTTTGTCTCGTTCTACAGTTCCTTTGGGAGAGAATGGGAGAGAATGCGAGAAAATGATCACAATATTTATGGTTAGTAAATGTCTTATTTACTAACCATAAATATTGTGATAAAACGTGTATAATAATATAAGTACCAAATTTACCACCTCGGTCTGTAGCAGAAGCCTGTCTCTTGTTGGGGTTTCCCTCTAGGGGAACTGCTTCCGTGCTGGCGATAATTTTATTATATTTTTGTAACATTACAATTATTTCATTTTTAATTGTCATTATCATTATCATAATTATTAAAGTATCTTTATTTTTATTATAATTACCACTATTGCTATCATTTTAATACGACTACGTTGCTACTACTACACTATTGTTATTATCATTAATTCTTCGAAATAATCTCAACCATATACTGATTGCGTATCTATTTCAACATTTGCACATTTATTTTTATTGTCCTTCATCCACGCATAAACAGATACGTAATAGCTGAAAGCTGATTTAATTAAGTAGAACTTTGCAAAACACTTTGGTATCTATTTTACAAAGAAGACAAGATATTACATTTTCCTCGTTTAACCTAAGAATATTCTACTTCACTCTACGCGTGCTATCATTAAAGCCTTCACAATGCCATCGAGTAGCCTAACGTGCAATAACGTAAACTAAAACATAGGCCCCTTTTTTTATCGATGAAGCAAATGAATAATGAATCTCATGATCCTACGGTCATGGAGTGCATCTTCATTGTATTCTCTGACTTTCTAATTCATCCTAACCTACATGTATCCTATTGTTTGCTTGTTTGTTAATCGGTGAAGCTGCATGCAAACAACAGAAACGTCTTACATCCAAGAGCATGGCTGGAACCCTCATTGAAAACTTCGAAAAGCGTAAGAAATGAGAGGAGTTCGAAAACTTCATGAAAGACCTCAACGTCAACGAAGATGGCTCTGCAAAGTCCGGCGATCAGAAGGTGACTACGATTTTATTTATTTTGTAATCCTGAGTTTTGTAAATTATGAAAGGGCGCCAGGATCCCCCCCCCCCCCCCCCCCATGCTGACACGCACCAACAAAAAAAGGGGAGGGGTATCGACATTTTCAGGTTCTTCGTGGATCGCAACAAAATACATCCGACCCCATGCATGAATCGCTAGTACGAACCGCCCT
Source organism: Strongylocentrotus droebachiensis (assembly GCA_035222895.1). Taxonomy (NCBI): domain Eukaryota; kingdom Metazoa; phylum Echinodermata; class Echinoidea; order Camarodonta; family Strongylocentrotidae; genus Strongylocentrotus; species Strongylocentrotus droebachiensis. The sequence continues at coordinate 64,374 of JAVYIG010009860.1, forward strand.
ACATTTTCAATACCCTAGCTCGTCCACCAGGTGTTAGATGTGATACTAGTATTCTCCTCATAAGGTGGTCCAACATTAATTTGATCGCGAGTACACGGAGAATAGTCGAGACTCAAATGGAAGTATTGTGATTTGGTGTTGGTTCAATAAGGAAGTCCAAACAGAAGTCTGATACGTGCTAAACCTCCTTTATCATTGAACGCATTTTCACACATGAATGAATTCATGAAAATATGAAAGAATGTATACAAGCAAATTACAAAGTTAACAGGGTGGTCTGTAAGTTCCGAGAGTTTAGACCAAAGTTTATCACTTTAGTTATCATAAAGAGTCCGAGGGCTTGAAAGTTCTGAGATTTCAAGATATTAATGTTCATCTCTCCTCTATACAGCTTACACCCTATCGTCCCGTACCGTACTAAGGCCATAGACTGAACTAAATATACTGGCGGTGTGTGCTATTTGAGGTCTTAGTACGGCCGGGGGGGGGGGGCATTATGGCCCCCCTTAAGAAAAACGGCCGATCTCCGCGAAAATTTGCACGCATGTCAAGTGAAGTGTATAGAACAATATGATAATTTCAATTTTTTGAAAAAAATCAGTCATTTGCATATTTATGGTAATTTATGTAAATAAGTTCATAAAATCACATTTTTACCCATAAATCATATATTATTCATATTTAAGCATTCTTTTTCACTACATATATTCATTAGACCATTTGGAACAATAATACGACAAAAAAAATTGGAAGAGCCATCTTATTCTTTATGTTATCTGTTGTTTTGATAATTTATTATGTATTTCATTGTTTTTTTAACTTATGTATTTTTTTTAATTTTTTTTCTTCAATTCTTCCTACAATTCAACTATTTTGACTCCCAAAACAACCACCTAAACTTTAAACAAGACCCAATAACCAATTTTTGATCTATTTTTTAGGAAAAATGACATTTCTATTTGTTTTGTACACAAATCACATAAATGAGCGATTTTCGGGCTGACATGCAAAGACAAAAGGTCACGTGACCTTGTAACTGTAGGTCCAATTTTTTTTTTTTTTTTTTTTTAAAGATGCGCAAGACTCTAAAGAAAAAAGTCAGCGAGCGGCGGGGCGCCATCCATATGCGTTCTCGAATAATCAGAAAAATCGTGGAGGGGGGGGCATAATCCCCTCCCCCCCCCCCGGCCTTATTAGGGTTAAGCATATCCCCCATCGAGTTTGACAGTCACACGTCGATCTGTGCATTGTATTTTTTCGTATTTTCAGTTCAAAGATATTGCATTATTCATAACATATTACTATCGGCAATCGATTATAGAAAACTCATCATTTTGTCGCTATGAATTCATAATGTATCCATTTTCATTGTAGTCCTCACAGATCAAAACTCACGAAAATGAGCTTGTTATAGTTTTCGTCATCACGACTTTCTTCAAATCACATGAACTGTAGTCAGTACATTTTGAGAAGAAGAAAAAGTATCGACATTTTGTAACCGTGAATTAACTTTATATCATGAACTTGCGGTACATAAACATATCTTCAGTGCACTACTTTCGGCGGTCTAAGGCAATGTAGTGCTGGTATCCGGCGCCGGGTAATCTGGAGCCTAATAGCGCGCTGCAACCAGAGTGGTAGCTGTGGATGCAGTTGCCACCTATCGTATCACGCCTCATTGTATCAAGATTGTCTTTTTGATACGCACAACACGTTCCTTTTTTGCTTCGTTAACTTTTCATGAGAACGAACAAAAATTGAGAAATCATTCGGTTAACATTAATATTGAAAAATAAGATTACGATCGGGAACTCCCTTTATTTCATATATACACAATTTTTTGTTTATACTAAGTATGTCTGTCTTTGTTAAGCTAACAATTAAAGTTATTGTGGAACTCATTACAAAAATATCACTCATCAGGTAACCGAATACGGGGTTTAAACTCGCGCAAATTTTGCAAAGACAACCCAAGAATGAGCATGATAAAGGTAATACCTTTATAATAAATATTTAAGGATTACTTCATTAGGCACATATTGGAATACGATGTGGTTTGAGGCTAGAGTTTGAGGTTAGACTCAGATTTGTGCATGATTCTGGTGTCGGGTATAAACTCCTCAATGGGTTGAATTTCGGAATTCTGTTAGTGTTAGAGAGAGAGGGGGGGTATAGAAAGAGAAAGACAGAGAGACAGATGGAAAGAAAGAGAGAGGGGGAAAGAGGAGGTGGGAGAAACAAAGAGAAAGGGAAGTGGACATAAGCATGATTGATAAGGGAAAGAGAGGGGGTAATTTGAAAGTAGAGGTATAAAAAGAGAGAGAAGGAAAGATAGGAAGACAGAGGAGGTAGACAAAAGAGGAAAATAGAGAGAAGAAACTGGAATTGACATTAAGTTGATGGAGTGGCATTTTAAATTTCGAATTTTCTAGGATTACACACGAATCTTCATGGCTGGTGGTCTATCAACTCAACTCAATCCACAGCAAAATGACAATGCTTTCGTCAGGTTAGTCATTCAAACGCTCAGACGATTCTTTAGGCAAATTTTTCGTTTTTATTCCCAAATTAAATGTTCTTATTTACAAAGGAACCTTTTTTTTCCAACAAATTCTATCAAGTCTTTACTTTATTATAATTGATGTACGTTTTATTTGCTATGATTGTGAAAAGATATTGAAACTACGATAGATTTAGTTAGTTGATCAATCAAAATTAATTCGTAAATCTTTATGTCACATTTGTATCTATCCCATTTCATCATGAGCGGTTTCTGTGTGTGGGTTGGCTTTTTCGGCTCGAATGAATCGACAACCGTCAACCGAAAGAGGGAGCCAAAGAGACATATTAGCAATTTTGAATTCGGTTTGGGACTCACCTGACCGTTGAAGAAATCGATGTTTATTTTGCTCTTTCTCTGCAATTACACAATTTCTTTCAAATTCCTTCAGCAAGAGTCATTTATTTGTACTGCTTAACGATTTGTGTGAATTTGAATAGAAACAGTTTCAATGTTTCTTTTCACCAATACCAGAACTCAAAGTTACCTTTATAAGTATGAAATGTAAGCCATTTTTGTTGGTTAAACTTATGATTTTACAACAAAGTAACGATTATCGTATACGTCTATCATTAAAGCCAAATGACTGATCTCATAGAACACGCTCCTCATAATTCACTTAAGACACCCTATACGTGCCTCTTGACATGTTATATATCTACAGCTCTTTGTTTGTGTTTCATGTGTGATAGATATGTAGATAAACAAGAACTTTGTCCTCTTCAGCAGTCAATCTACAGTATTTGCAACGACCATTGGGTTTAATGAATATTCATAACATACTACTGCCGGCAATCGATTATAGAATTTTTTTAAAGTTCTTCACCATGAATTAAAAATGTATTCATCGTTATTGTAGTCCTTACAGATCAAAACTCACAAAAATGAACTTGTCTTTTATCGAAGTTTCCGTCATCACAACCTTCTTCAAATCATATGAACTTTACTTTATGATTTCGAGAAGAAGATTATTATCGACAATTGTAACCATGAGTCAACTTTGTATCATGGACTTGGGGTACATAAATAGTTTGCCTATGCATAAGTTACGGCGGTTATATGCCATGTAGTGTGGATCCGGCCGGGATGTCTGTTGACAGTAATGCGCTCAGTCTTGGAATAGTGGCAAGCTTCTGTAGTATAAATGAAGATGCCATCCATAAGTCCAAGGTGAGCGTACTGTCAAGGGAAGTCATCACGCACATGTACCTCCTCGACCGTCTTTTTTTGTTGTTGATACTTTACTTTTTATTGAGAAATTAATTGGTAAACGTTAATTTTGGAATCCCTGCAAAAACCACCGGTTAAAAAAAAAAATAAGCATAAGACCACTGAAGCGTGGAAAGAAAACATATCTGTCTTTGTAAAGCTAACAATATAGTTATTGTAAAACTCATTAAAAAATCAATCGTCATAAAACCGAATACGGGGTTTAAATTCGCCGAAATTTTTAGAAACTAGAAAATAAGAAACCTTGCTATTTCTTATTTTCGTATAAATTACAACCCAAGAATGAGCTCGATAAATGAAAAATTGTACGAACCGGCAACAATATTTCTCCGCGGTCAATTTCTAACAAACTAACCTAACTCCGAACTTCAACCTATACCCGACACCAAAATTAGAGCTTGATAAAGGTTATAAACCCTTATAAGGAATATTTAAGGATTACTTCATTAGTCACCTATTGGAATACGATGTGGTTTTAGGCTAGAGTTTTGGGTTAGACTCAGATTTGTGCATGATTTTGGTGTTGCCGGTTCGTACAATTTTTCATTTTTTTTAAATGAAAAAGAATTTTTGAACTTGCGTAATACCTATGATTCTTTTAACCTAGTTCACCAAAGAGATATCTTACAAATTCATTTTATCATTGATATGGATGGTGTCCGGCCGGGATGACTCCCGCATGCCCACACTGTATGGAATTGTTCATGCTCATAGTGCCAAGGTATTTAATACGGCCCCTATTCATTTGAAAACATCACGTAATGATCTCGGGTGTCTTAACTCTGCTCCTTATTGCATAATATATTTCCAAACACTATACCATATATCTTTGTGCTCTCTATTAAAGGGGGATATGAATGCGTATCCATCCATTAAAATCTGGTCTAGCCAATTGGCAGTTCAATCGGAGAGATTTCAATGCACATCCCCCCGATTTGTTTAACCCATATCGAAGAGGGCGCAACACATCTTTTGGCTTAATTATGTTTGGGCTTTGGGTATTCCCACAGAATTACTGTTCAGTTTTTGGGGTATTCCCCACCGTCATGGAGCAGCATGATATTTGTTCTGATTACATATTCGTATAAAGGCTATGAATAATGTATGAGATTCAATACACTTTTCATTTGTGTTGATGTAGCACATTGAATTCTGTCTGATTGTTGTTCAAATCTACCACTCACGATTGAAAAGGATTGTAAAATCAGTTACAAATGCAATTTTTGTCGCGTTCAGTTCTACAGTGTGAGACCAAAACAAAATTACACCTAGAATATTGCTAATTATTTTAAAAATCATCTATGAACAGTAAATTATTATACATCTTTTGAAAGAGTGTTTTATCCCAAATCATTTTTGTGTGGTATGTGTTCACGCTTGGATGAACAGGAGGCATTGTTTGCGAGAGTGCAAAAATCGACTTGCGCCAAAGTTGCTTATGTGATGTTTGAATAAAACAATTGGGATTTCGGTATTAATTCGGTCTTTGCAGATCCAAATAGCATCCCTAACAAAATCAATCATGCCACACATTTCAAATATCGAATATCAAATATCAACGAACATGCGTGCGCGCGTGTGTGTGTGTGTGTGTGTGACTTTGCTTCTGCAAAAAGCATATGCAATGCATTTCATTTGATACATTCAATTCATTCTCTCACTCCGCTAAACTTTGGCGCAAGTCGATTTTTGCACTCTCACAAACAATGCCTCCTGCTCCAAGCGTGAACAAATACCACCCAAAAATGATACCAAATGATTTGGGATAAAACTCTCTTTCATAAGATGTATAATAATTTACCGTGCATAGATGATTTTAAAAATAATAAGCAATTTTCTAGGTGTAAACTTTTTTTTGACTCAGATGGTATACTTTAGTTGAGTTTGAATGGTTTTCTACTCTTATTATTTCCCAAGTTTTCACACATATACACACACACAACAATAACACAAATTTAAGGTAGTTTCAATTTGAGTATAGCATATCCAGATTTATTTACAAGGATATAATTGAGTATTTGTCACTATTTAAACAAAAATATATCGGAGGTTCAATTGTTAGAATCCAGTTTGAAGGCGACCTCAGAAATGATTTCATCTAGAAAAGTTGTTGCAATGATAAAATCACTTTCGATTGTTTGGTCTCTACCATTGATAAGTTCGTATTCATCTTTGGTGAGGGAGAGATCAAGTATGACGCCACTGCTGTCGTCATCGAAAAGATCATGGGTGTAGTATGTCAAATCGGTGACTGTCGTAAACGTGTCGTTATCGTCTTCATTGTCGGTTGTAATGCTGGACACGTCTGTGAAACTATCATTGTCATTTTCGTCCATGAATCTGATCAAACTAGAAGTAGTTTCAGATAACAATGAATCGTTATCATCTTCATGATGAATCTCGATCAAGACTTCGTTATGAAGCTGCCAGCAGTCGGATGCGATACTTGTTCCGTCATCGTTATCATCGTCGACGTCGTTGTTATCGCTGTCGTTTTGCTTTGAAGCGTTGATTAGGTAATAAGTGATGCTTGGGAAGCCCTCTTCCGAACTCCACAATGATGTCGAGTCACTGAATGTATCGTTCATATTACATGTAGTAGAGTGGAACTGTGTTTGAACGAAGAAAAATAATTATATGAGACGAGAGTTGAATATTGTGTAATAGCTTTAAAATTGCATACAGAGAGGCGGACAAACCAATACGGAGAGAGAATATTGTATATTCGGAGAGATAAGATTAAAATGAAAATCTAATTAAAGCAGGAGAACGTCTGAGGCGCGTGAGAGCAAAAGAATGATTTAATTCCAATTATGATTGTCTTGGTTGAATAGAACTTTTACGAATATTGAAGAATTGAGTTTTAATAGAATTCTTACCATTGTGAGGGCGTCTGCTGTCAAAACATTACTTCGGTTGGCAGTACTGTCATCCTCGGTGGCTGTAATTAAATAAATACCAACCAAAAAATAAAATCGTAATTTTCAAAGTTGCTATAGAAAATAATGATAGAACAAAGCTGAACAGTGAATGGTGGTCAAAAGAGTACCACCCTATTTTCGGGTCGTGCTCGACGAAGCTTTGGAGTTTGGTAACTACAGAAACAATAAATCTGATTGACATTAAGACACTATTAAAATGTGAATACTGTGTTTATGTGTTTAATCAGGTTATATGACCATTGGGGGAGCTTTAGGAAAATATTCCTACCTGACAAGAGACAACACAGTCTCCTCATATTCTTTCCCATTCTCTTTCGAAGTCGGGCGAAAAATCGTCGCTTACGAGAAGATCGGCGAGCCATTTCTCTTTGAGATAATTATTAAGACAGGAGCAGAGCAAACGTCTTTAATGCAAGGGGAATTCATAAAGAATGAATCTCGTGTAGGTAATGCGTTACTAATGTAAACACAAAACTTGCGCATTTCATTGTTACGTATGATTTTTGGAGTAGGATTTTAGTAACGCGTTCCTGATTGGTCAAAAGTTTCTACTCGAACGCATTGGTGATGAGTATACATTATTACGTAGGTCAGTGCGCGTAAATGTGTGAGAGGGCTTTTCCTATAGGTTGAAGTGAATGCACGCGATGACCTCACAATATGATTGTGTAGGTTCTGTCCCTTATAAACTGCCAAAAGCATGAAAGACAGTGGCGGCAGTGACTGCAGGGGTCAGAGGTGGTACGTGCCTCGGGCGGCCTTTAGAGGAGATGAACAAAATCCGCAAAAAACTACAGGTGCAAAACACGAAGAAGAACAAAAAGAAAGGAAAGGGAGAAAGGGAAAACAAGATTATTAAGATAATAAGGATTATATTATGCGCTCCCAATACGTTAGGTAAATTGCATCAGAAATAACATTTTGTGTGGGTTTACTATGAAACTTTGCTAAAACTCAGTCGCTTCACTCTCTAGTTACACTAGGATCTCGTTATTGCGAAACCCAATATAGTCTACAATCGGTGATGCTAGATTGATCTTTTTTTTTTTGGTTTTTGATATATATCTCGTTGCTTAGCCCCAAATTCGCCAAAAAATTTGATGGCAAAATTTCATTTAAATTGTATCATAATGTGAAAGAGGGCGTCACTTCTGGAAAGATTTCCCCAAAAATAATGTGTTTAAAGTCGAATGTTGATAAAAGAATACAAAATTTAGGTTCTCGCAGTAAACACGAATTTTGTATTTTAAATGACATCCTATTTTATATTATATATATTTTGCCATCAAATTTGTGGGGCTCCAACACTTTAGAGGGGCTTTAACTACGGATTTGAGCAGGCTTCTCAGGCCTGGTTGACAATAGACCGGTTTACTAACATATTAAAATGTATGGATGTTTTTACTGAGGACCTAGTGACATGTTATTAATAAAATACTAGGAATCCATGTCGGGCAATCATTGGGCAAGCTTTCAGGCTGTCAAGTTTGTTTAAAAAGTATTATTAAAATTGTTTTATATTAGTCGGCCGGTTTATCAGTTTAATAGCCTATACCGTATAGTTCATTTTAAGAGAAAATGAACCATGTCTGACTACATGAGTGCGATAGACATTCACTAACCATAATTATTGTGATATAAAGTGTTTAATACTATATCTAACAAATCTACCAGATCCAATCGCCAGTAGAAACATGTCTCTTGTTTCTAGCACGGTTTGGGGTTCCTCCCCATGGGAACTGCTTCCGTGCTGGCGGCTGGGAGCAGAACCCTTTTGCTTTATTTATTATTTTTGTTAATACAATTTCATTTTATTTTTTTGATTATTATAATTATCTTATTTTTAAATATTACTATCATTATCATTATTTATTTTCTTATCATTTTTTATTGTTATTATTATCATTATTATATCCCCTGACGAAGTGTAGCAGCGGCACATGAAACGTCGTGATCTTTTAGATCTCTTGTTGACCATACATTGCGAGACAAACGAATGTCACTAGCGATATTATTTTCGATTACTATTATAATCACCACTAGAGCATATTACTTTTAATTTTATACTACTACTACTATTATTATTATCACCATTAATTCTTCGAAATAATCTCGACCTTTTATTGATTGCGTAAACTATCCATTTCAACATTTTCACATTTATTTGTATTGTCCCACTTCCACGCATAAAAAGAAACACAATAATTGCAAGCTGACCACGATTTAATTAAGTAAAACTTTGTAAAACACTTAAGTATCTTTTTTACTAAGAAGATAAGATGTTACAATTTCTTAATTTTAACCTAATATATCGAATATTCTACTTTACTCTATGCGTGCTACCATTAAAGCCTTCACAATGCCAACGAGTATCCTAACATGCAATAATGTAAACTAAAACCTTGGCCCCTTTATTTTTTAATCGATGAAGCAAATCCCTCCTTCTTCCTTATTTTCTTTCTAACTTTCTATATATCGAATGCCTAGTTTTACCTTTGTTTTTGTTTTGATACCAAATCCGTTGATATTAATAATTGCGATATTCATATTTCCCACTCCGATGAAAATTAATGATATTATTTATTTGTACTTTGCAGGGAAGCTGCCAAGTCATGAAAATGTTACGGAAAGCAAGGCCTAAATCAAGGCGAAACAGCACCGCAGATAAGGATGGTAAGTAGTGTCTTTTTAAAATTATTTATATATCATGATCGCAACTACTTTCGAAAAATCAACCAAAGGTAATTCAATAGCCATGTGTGTCACCTAATGAAATGTGCGAACATGACAATGACAAAAATATGAAGTAATCCGAACATGATTTATATGGGACCCTGTGTAAAGTCACTCTAAGTTGATGTTTCGGAAATAGATGCGATCGTGTTATACAGTGCTTCCCAGAAAATGAGTAATTAAAATCAATTTGAAGAGAGGAACCAAAGAGTCATTTGGCGGACGGTATCTGAATTTCAAAAAGAAAATCACATTTCTAGAAAGTTGAGTTTCTGCCCTTTCATATTACACCT
>JAVYIG010009861.1:0-74123 GCA_035222895.1 Strongylocentrotus droebachiensis
CATTGCCTAGAATACAATTGTGCCTGCCCCGACGGGCCCCGACCTGCAACCATGGCAACAATAACACACAATGTATGTACCAAATGTTACTAAGAGAGACTAATTCATTTTTCTCGCTCGCTACACTCGCTCGCGAATAAAATGAATAGACATTGCTTTGGAAACAATTGTGCCCACCCTTGACCTGCAACAATATCATTAAAAATGGAAGAGTTGTTTCGCCCTCTCGCCAAAAAGGAATTGAATCGCGTTAAACGCAATTGCGTCCATCCTGACCTGCACCAATAAAAACAAGTTTATTTATTAATTTCTATTAAAAGAGAATTTATTTTTTTTGCTTGCTCGCTATGCTCGCTCGTCAAAATGGAATTGACACCGCTAACGTGCCCGCCCCAACCTGTAACAACCAGTTAATAATTATGTACCAAAGGTTATTCAAAGAAGTTTTAGTGTGCTCGTGCTCGCCAAAACGGAATTAACATCACCTTAGACATGATTGTGTAAGCCCTGACCTGCAACAACAAAATCTGAAATTTATGAACCAATTATCATTACAAACATTTTGCTCGCTCGCTACGCTCGCTCGCCAAAATAGAAATAACACCGCTTTTAATAATCACGTACGTCCCTGACATGGAACAATGAACCCAAGTTTTATGTACCATATTTTCCCTATAAAAGAGAAGTGATTTTTTTTGCTCGCTCGCTACGCTCGCTCGCCAAAATAGAAATAACACCGCTTTTAATAATCACGTCCCTGACATGGAACAATGAACCCAAGTTTTATGTACCATATTTTCCCTATAAAAGAGAAGTGATTTTTTTCGTTTGCTAGCTCGTGGAATTATGTGCCCACCACTAACCTGCTACAATATCATTAAAAAGAGAAATGTAGGGGGTTACCTGCCCGCCAAAATGGGATTGACATTGCCTTAAACACGATTGTGCCCGCCCCCGACCTGCAACAATGAAACAAATTTTATATAGCAATTCATTGAGAGAAAGATGTATTTTCACTCGCTAGCTAAGATGAGTATAAAATCACCCTAAACACAATATTGTTCCCGCGCCCTGCATGGGACAATTGAACCAAGTTTAAGTGGCAATTATTAAAAAATAAGTGATTTTTTTTCTTGCTCGCTACGCTCGTTTGCAAAATAATGAAATTAACGTCGCTAACAAGTAAATGTTCCCACCCCCAACTTGCAACAATACCAGTTTATATACCAAACGTTACTTAAAGATTTCTTTTTGCTCGCTCGCTCGCCAGAAATGAAAATTAGCATCACCTTTTTTTTTCTTTTTCGGTCGCTTGCCCCCCCCCCCCCCCCCCCTGACGGAGTACCCCAGGTACGCCACTGACCCTCGCTACCGGGCACACTTCAGTTCTCGAGTTCACGGATGTACGTCCTCATCGTTCATCTTTGTTATGAACAATTATTCATAAATCTTCATAATTCTTCATAATGCGTACACATGTGGAAGCAGGGATGGCAGAGCGACTAACAAATTAGAGGGGGCCAACAAAAGAGGCACCTACAAGGAGGCACTTTATTAAAGTAATAGGTGCACTTGTCAAAGTAAAAGGGGCAATTTTCCTATGTACAAAGGGCCACTTCTGGGGTACTTCAAAAATGGGGGGCACTGTGCACACCAGCCCCCCCCCCCCCCCCCCCCCACCGGACCGGCGCTTCTACATGGAGGGAAAGTAGGGGAGGGGTAAAGCTAGGAAGCTCGATCCGCAGGAAACAACAGAGGAAGCATTTTTTAAACAGTGAAATATGGAGTCACGGTGTCTGGCACGGTTTCTGAACGGGCACAATTAATGTAAAACATGGCAACAGCTAGGCCGGTATTGAGACGTTTAATATGAGGACATTGTGGAGTGGTAAGATGACGTCAATAGGTCGTTAATAGAGCGGTTGACCGTGAATGATCGGTGAGCCGGTATGAGGCGGTGGGTCAACAATGAGGGCCCGGCGAGAACCCTTAACGAGGTCGGTATACAGTAACAGCCCGTTTGACAAAATATGACATATCGTCACCGTTCTCACTGCCCCACGAACAGGTCCATAACGGGCTCGTACCAGCCCACCGTCCTTATATACCGTCCTCTTATAGTCCTCATACCGGGTTCTCATCATGTGCCACCGCTTAAATGTACCCACACGGCGAAAGTTTTGGACATGCTCACAACTTTTGCCGGGTCTCGTCTGGTCTCTTTGGCCACAGGCCCTTACCGTGCATGGTCACCGCGATCACTCAACGCCCCGCCGTGGCCCTCATCGTTTTCCATCGACCACACAAAATTTACCATGCACACGGTAGCCGGCGCCATGGGACAGCTACTTTTAAAAGCAAGAAGCTGACCTGCTTTCTGAGAAGTCTGGCTGGACAAAGAACCGCATCGGGTACATTTATGTTTGCAAACTTGCAAGCTTTTTGGGTGAAGATGTCTGCCAGGCTATTACCCCTGCCTTTACTGGCTGCCACATTATAGTGCGTTTGCAGGACGTGGACAGCTGGGTGAGGCTGAAGCTTCTGACTTTCCAGCATTTTGGTGATGAATGGGATGTTTCAACAAACCTAATTGACAAGATACAAGAGTTTGTGTGTCGAAATGTATGCATTCACATCCACAATCTGAGACCGGATCAATGAACCCCGCTACCACCTCTTCTTTGCAAAACGAGGAGAGGTAGAATCCAGCCAGCTACCTCCATGCAAAGACTCTTTGCGCGTGCATGTTCTTCGCGCGAACTACCAGGCTGCAATATGGCGAGAATGAAAATACATGTAGTAGATGTTGCTTTCTTCCTTCTTGTCAATTCAGGATGAAGACAGAGAAAGGTTGTTGCAGACAAAAGAAGAGTCGGTGACCTGTGATTGTGTGTGATCTATTTACTACAAGTCACCAGTATCTAATTGACAAATAAGCTGCCATTAGCAAAGTCATGGTGACAACTTAGGGTAGGCTTAAAATTCCAGATCACATGGAAAGGACACTTGTAGGTTAAACTCGAAGATGTACTAGATATATTTTATCAGTTACAGCATTTCGAACAATCAATATAAAATCTCAAAAGCATATACATGTTTTTTTCTGGCTTTGAGAATGTGAATTGATTTGTGTCCAAATGGACTATTTAAATTCAATCACACCTTTCTTGTCAAAGAGAGTTAAAAAAAAAAGGAAAGGGAGGATGTGACAAAAAAGTTTCTAAGACTTCGTGCGCACCGCCTGTAATATTTCTGCCCAAAGAAGGCGTTTGATAAACAGGCAAAAATTTTCAGGAATTCATATTTACCAAACAATACCAAACAAATTAATGAGATGAATCTGTGCTAGTTCCATCATTGCATACAATCAAATGAAGTTTTCTGGCATCTAATGTAGTCATCACAATGTTATATCCTTCTAAACCCTAAGAAACAGCTTGTAATATGCTGTGGCAAAATACTTTTATGGTCATTTTGCTCTGATTTTATGCAAATGTATGAAAAATAGCAGTGATGTCCTATTTTAATGTTCAAAATAATGCTTTAGCTGTGTTCCCTGTGCCTGAAAACCTGGATATAGACACCAAAATGAACTTTCAACACCTCTCCTATCCCAAAATATAGCCAAAATATGGCATATAGTACCGTACAGGGCATATTGTTAACTCTAATTCATGTTGCCATGGTAACAATGGGAAGGTAATATTACATATTCTTGGCTTATAATGATAGATTAGTCATTATAGTTTTTCAATAATTTGGATAGGGGACTTAAACTTGTCTTGAATGGGCATATTGTCTAACATATTACTGAAATTACTCCAAAATCCTTGATTTTAGGCTATTCTGGGGTCGTTACCATGGCAACCGTTATAAATGGTGATGTAATTTGCATTTCATTACTTTTCTTCATAGTGAAGTGTTTTAAACTTTCATTCTCTCTGGGCCTGAAAACCTGGATATAGACACCAAAATGAACTTTCAACACCTCTCCAATGCCAAAATATAGCCAAAATATGGCATATAGTAGCGTACAGGGCATGTTGTTAACTCTAATTCATGTTGCCATGGTAACAATGGGAAGGTACTTTTACATATTCCTAGCTTATATGATAGATTAGTCATTATAGTTTTTCAATAATTTGGAAAGGGGACTTAAACTTGTCTTGAATGGGCATATTGTCTAACATATTACTGAAATTACTCCAAAATCCTTGATTTTAGGCTATTCTGGGGTCGTTACCATGGCGACCGTTATAAATGGTGTCGTTATTTGCATTTCATTACTTTTCTTCACGGTGAGGTATTTTAAACTTTCATTCTCTGGGCCTGAAAACCTGGATATAGACACCAAAATGAACTTTCAACACCTCTCTAATGCCAAAATATAGCCAAAATATGGCATATAGTACCGTACAGAGCATCTTGTTAACTCTAATTCATGTTGCCATGGTGACAATGGGAAGGTACTATATAGCATATTCTTGGCTTATATGATGTATTAGTCATATAGTTTTGTCATTATTTTGGAAAGGGGACTTAAACTTGTCTTGAATGGGCATATTGTCTAACATATTACTGAAATTACTCCAAAATCCTTGATTTTAGGCTATTCTGGGGTCGTTACCATGGCAACCGTTATAAATGGTGTCGTTATTTGCATTTCATTACTTTTCTTCACGGTGAGGTATTTTAATCTTTCATTCTCTGGGCCTGAAAACCTGGATATAGACACCAAAATGAACTTTCAACACCTCTCCAATGCCAAAATATAGCCAAAATATGGCATATAGTACCGTACAGGGCATCTTGTTAACTCTAATTCATGTTGCCATGGTGACAATGGGAAGGTACTATATAGCATATTCTTGGCTTATATGATGTATTAGTCATATAGTTTTGTCATTATTTTTACTTTTCTTCACGGTGAGGTATTTTAATCTTTCATTCTCTGGGCCTGAAAACCTGGATATAGACACCAAAATGAACTTTCAACACCTCTCCAATGCCAAAATATAGCCAAAATATGGCATATAGTACCGTACAGGGCATCTTGTTAACTCTAATTCATGTTGCCATGGTGACAATGGGAAGGTACTATATAGCATATTCTTGGCTTATATGATGTATTAGTCATATAGTTTTGTCATTATTTTGGAAAGGGGACTTTAACTTGTCTTGAATGAGTATATTCTGTAATATATTACTGAAATTACTCAAAAATCCTTGATTTTAGGCCATTCTGGGGTCGTTACCATGGCAACCGTTATAAATGGTGATGTAAATTGCATTTCATTACTCTCCTTTATGGTGAGGTATTCTAAACTGTACATTTTTACGCATTCAAAAGTGTTTTATGATTTATAAATGACTTTAACTGTTTCTTTGAATAATACCGGTTTTATTGTTGTGTTGCAATGGAAACTGCTGATTATATGACTAAGCTGTCCATTCGTAAATGCTATCATAACTTTTTACACGTATATATGCCCAAAAAACAAGTACAAAGGTTTTTTGCCACGTCTGGTCGTACCAATATCTGGTCTGGCCCATGGACTAAGTGCGGCCATCTGCAGTGGCTGAAACATGGTCATGAAGAAGTTTTTCGTTGTGAAAAGTGTGAATCCTCTGAAATCTAGTGATTCCAAATGACCACCAAATAATTAACCTCGACCAGTAAATCAATATCGAGAAGAAGAGGAAGACCAATATGTTTGTGGAAGGATATGGTAACATGGGCGGATCTACTGGGGGGGGGGTAGACCCGCCCCCCCCCCCCCCCCACTCCGAGAACGGACGGACCCCATGCGTGTTACCAAAATGTCCGGTAAAGGGGTACTTTTCGTGAGACAAAGTCCGGCCCGAGAATTGTAAAAAAAGGGGTGTATTAACTTTTCACCCGGAGTTTTCTTTAAAAAGGGGGAGTTTTTTCTTTTTTTCTCTCATCTCTTTGGACTCCTGAGGAAATATTCCGAATTTAGGGGGGTACATTGAGCATTTTTCATGATTTAGGGGGGGGTCTCCAAGGCAGGAAAAGCCCGCGAAAAGCCCGCGATAGGGGGGTACGGAAATGTTGGCAGTCCTCAGATTGGGGGTGCTTTCAAAAAGAGGGAACAAGCATATGCGTACCCTAAATAACACTGAGTGGGGGGGGGGAGGCGGGGGTAGGAGGTTTAACCCCCCCCCCCCCCCCCCTGGGCTGCCAAGTGAATATGTGATGTGCATAGAAAAACGCCATTATGTGTCCAGACGCACACAGTACTAGTAGATGCCAGGAAAACATCATTTACGGGGGTTCAAAATAGAAGAAAAAAAGAATCGCCTCGCCGCTATGCTGCTCGTGGACGATGCTCCGCATGTAAGTAGATGCCAAGAAAACATCACTTACGGGGGTTCAAAATAGCACCCCAAAAGAAAAAGAAATCGCCTCGCCGCTACGCGGCTCGTTAACTATGCTCTGTATTGGGATTGGGTCAAATCCCCCCTTAGCAAAAAGCTAGATCCGCCCCTGGGTACAGAATTAAAGTAAAGAAAGAATGTGAAGGTTGCTCCGAATAATGAGGAGGAAATAGTGTGCAGAACGGGATAAATCGAGAGAATGTCATCACGGGATGAGAGTAAGTAACAGCTATGTAACTTGTAAATTTGAAAGAGGGAAAATGCTGACTTAAATAAATGATGTTAAAATAGCAAAGAATTGAGGAGTATCATGGATACCAATTCAATGGAATTTGTATAAAAAAAGCGCCCCGTCAGTACTTTTTGGGAAGAGCCCCCGTGGCCCAGCCCCCCCCCCCCCCCCCCCCCCCGCCCTCCACTCCGGGGTCGGAATGACCGCATGCGTGTTACCAAAAAAGACTTTACACACCGGACTTAGGGGGTGTTTTCAAAAGGAGGGAACACGCATATGCGTACCCCAAATAACACTGAGTGGGGGGGGGGGGGGCGGCCCCGTGGACAAAAAAAAATTGAGCCATGTCAACAAGGGATCTAAAAGGATCCAATTCCTCAACACAGACGGAGGACGGCGCACTGCGTATAACATCCCTTGCAAAGGATGTGATAGATCCCACATCGGTGAAACTGCCCGTCCGATATCAGAAAGAATCACTGCGCATAAGAGGGACGTCAGACTCCGCCGAACTGACAACTCAGCCGTAGCCGAACATGCTTGGGATAACCAGCATCAACCAGACTGGGACGGGGTTCAGTGCCTTTCCCAGGAACGGCATTGGTACACACGGAGGGTAAAAGAAGCGATCAATATCCGTCTCAATCCCAATTATTTCAACAGAGACAACGGGATCGATATCCCCGAATTATGGACGCGTACGATACGCCGCCGTGACACTACCCGACCAGCCGTCCCGCAGCTGTTGATCCCAACCAGCAGGCGGGCCGAGCCAGCGTCCTGTTGATTGGTTAAGCATGCTGTTGTTTCCGCCCAGCAGGCGAGCCGAGCCAGCGACCCGCTGATTGGTTAAGCGCCGTGTGCTTCGGCCAATAGACCTTGTCTGTTATTGTTCCAATTATTGGTCGAATTAATTGAGCCACAACATTATTAGGCGTTGTGGCGTGCGCCTATAATCTAGCTAAAAGTGGAAGTTACAAACTGATTCAGCCGAGGACGCAGGTTCGAAGCTGAGTCACGTCTTTCGGATGGTGACGTTTAAAGGTCGGTCCCTAGACGTAAATAATCATATATAATTGATACACGTCTGTAAAAACCCTATACACACACACACATTATATTTTATTACCTCAGGAAGTGTTGCAGCGGCGCACGAAACGTCGTGATCTTTTAAATTCTAATCAGAGGTTAATAATGTTACATTAATGACAATACAAAATATTATAAATCAGACATGTCGCCTTTACTTGATAATACTATTCACTCTATTAAAATTGTCCTGTCACGTAACCAGTTTGAGGAGCTAACGCACAAAAAGGGAAAAGTGGATCTTCTTGCTTCCATTTATTACGCGAATGGTCTCTTCTCCATGCCCAAACTTCGATTACTGGATCTTGACTATGTGCAGCTGAGTAAGGTTTTCTACACAATGATGGCCAAGGAGGCTTCAAAATCAAAGGTATACTCAAACACGATTTCTATTGAAACGATTTGTTTTAATACAAATAGAGTTGCATTCTTCAAATTCCACATATGGGGTGATTGTTTTTCTTAAACGAAATCATTTTTTTTCAGCAGCCGCGAGCATTCTCATATCAATATAATGAATTATTTGGCCATACTGACAAGGAAACAATTCATGTGAATATAATGAACTTTGGTGTCATAATGATAGATTCATAGAAAAGCGTGTATAAAAGTGCTTATCCCGTAAATCGTATGTTGCACTTTTTTTTTAAAGAAATTACCAATAGTTTGCCAATAGTCGCAGGAAATTATTTCTACATGTGCTTTGTATATAGACTGATAAAACACTTTTATTCTGATTGAACAGATACGGTCTCTCTTTTCTAACTATCTTTACTCAATCACATTAAATTTTTGTCTTCCTTCATCCCGGCTTTGATTGCTCTTACCACGCCCATTTCCCTCGGTTTCTTCTCTATCTCTCATTATGTCTCTGTCTCTGTCCCGGTCTTTTTTTTTTTCTCTCTCTCTCTCCCTCTTTTTCCCTTGTTTGAAATTCTAAGTAGAGGTTAATAATGTTACATTAAATGACAATAGAAAATATCTTAATCAGACATGTCGTCTATACTTGATAACATTATTCACTCTATTCAACCTGTCCTGTCACATCACCAGATTGAGAAGCTAAAACACACGAAGGCAGATCTGGATTCTGCTGCATCCTCTTGTTACGCGAGAGGTCTCTGCTCTTTGCCAAATCTTCGATCACTGGATCTGGACTATATGAAGCTGAGGGATGAGTTCTACTCAACGATGGCCTCTGAGGCTCCAAAATTAAAGGTATACCAAAACACGATTTGTTTCCAAATAGTATTGCATTATTCAAACTCAACATATGGGGTAACTTTTTCAACACTTTTTTTAAAAGAAATCATTTATTTTCATTAATTACGTGCACGCTCATATCAGTAGAATAAATAGTTTGGCCATGCTGACTAGACATTAATACCTGTGAATAGAATATACTTTGATGTCACAATGAATTAGATTCATATTTTGTAAAGAAATAATTTATATTTTGTCAATAGTCTTCAGGAATACAATATATGGTCAGTCTAAATATAAAAATTAAAAAAGTTTATTCTGCTTAATTTGATACGGTTTCTCTCTTTCACAAATGTACAATTGATCTCAATTTTGTTTCATGCTCTTGCCCCACACCCATTTCCCTTTGTTTGTTTGCATTTTCCTCTCTTTCTTTCTCTCCCTCTCTCTTTCTCTCGCTTCAAAAGTCTAATTAAATTGTTATGATGTTACACAAATGACGCTGAAAAGTAATGAAATCAGACACGTTGTGTAAACTTGATAATACTATTAATTCACATCACCAGATTGAGGAGCTAACGCACAAGAGGGCAGATCTGGGTTCTGCTGCATCCTCTCATTACGCGAAAGGTCTCTTCTCCATGCCAAATCTTCGATCACTGAAGCTGGACTATATGGAGCTGAGTGATGAGTTCTACTCAACAATGCTCTCTGAGTCATCAAAATCAAAAGTATACCCACAAATGATTAGTATTGGAAAGGAAACGATTTGTTTAAAAATAGTTTTGCATTCTTCAAACTCAACTTTTGGGGTAATCGTCTTTTCACATTTAAAACCAAAAAAAATCATGTATTTTTAATCAGTTACAAGCACTCTATTATCAATATTATAGAAAGTTTAGCTATATGCTGACAACAAGGAAATTTAATCAAATTAATAAAATTAGTGTCAGAATGATTTAGATGCATTTAAATAGTTTTTAAGCGCATATCCTGTAGATAGGCGTAGTATTCCGCGGTTTTCCGGATCAATTATTGTCCCAATAAGATGTTACTTGCACAATATTTGTATAAAGATATACAATTATATTTTGCTTGACAAGACATGGTGTTCTTTTCAACTATTAAGACATTAGTTTGTATTTTTTCATCTAGTCTTTATTTTGCTCGTACCACAGCAATGTCCTTTGGTTTTCTTCATCTCTCTGCCTGTCTCTTTCTCCTAGCTCCTCCTTCCATCTCTCTGTTTCTCTCCCTCGTATTGGAAACGATTTTCTTCATATATATATATATATATATATATATAATGCATTCTGCAAACTAAACATATTGCTATTTCGCAATTTTTTTCGAAATAATCTTTGGTCATTAGCCAAAATCGCGCTCATTATAAAACAATAGTCTGACCATGCAGAAAATCAAGAAAGTAAATCATTTGAATTGAATGGACTTCAGTGTGATTATTTAAATTCAATCGATTCTCACTTTTAGTCATTTGAGTCATTCTAGAATTTTTCTTTTGAACTACAAATTATTTTCTTGTGATGACAGCTTTATTCTTCATTTCACTTTAGATGACAACGTTAAAAGTGAAATCGGGTGTAATGCAAAGACAAACACATCTTTTTTTAAATATAAATGTGAATATAGAAATACGTATCATTATGACAGCGGCGCGCGTGACAGGGGCCGAGGAAAGGGGCCGGGGACAGGGGATAGGTTTTGATACATCATCCCACAATTTGCGAAATCAAGACATGTGCCCTTCCTCAGACAAGAAGTGCTTCCTCTGAAGTGAACAAATGCCCCTCCGGCGATAGGAAAATTCCCCTCCTAAGATAAAGTGCGCCCTTTTAAAAAAATCTATGTGTTCCTTTTTTATACCCGTTTGAAGAAAAAAATACCCAAAACAGCAACAACAACAACGACAAAAAACACAAGTAAAAAAAGAAAAAAAAAGGGCCTCTTCAATAGGTCTGTATGTCTACTGTGTGTTCTGCATTTCGTCATTATAGTTTCCCAACAAGTATATATAAGCAAGCCAGCTATGTCTTTTTTGTGGGATGCCTGATGCCAGCCCCTCCCCTCCTGCGACGAAAATGCCCCTCCCCAATCAGAAAAATGGCCCTCCTGAGCTAAAACTCTGTTTTTTAGCTGATGTGAAATTAAGTTATTACATGATCAATGCAGTAATTTGTCATGGTATACATAATTTATTAGTAACGCAACACGTCCCGTCTCTCTGTATTTTGATGCGCTTAGACAGACTTCCGTCATTTAATTGTAAACGAAAAGTACCAGTATAGGTAATCAATCCTTATACTAAAGTATGTGAGGAATATGAGAGTACTTCTCTTTATGTATTAGGATGGAGTGTGTATCTTTACAACTCAACTTTGTTCCCATGTAGCTTTCTCTATTTGTTCTTGTCCTCCTATCTCCTCTGTTAAGTCTCATTTCTTTCTTTCTTACTTATGCTTTTCCATGCTCTCTCTCTCTCTCTCTTTCTGTCGATTTTTTTCTCGTAGACGATTTGCTTGTATCTATCACTTATTGATGTTTCTTGGCTATTTGTTATCAGATAGAGATATTAGAATGTTTGCCATTTTCTAAAATGTATTAAGAAGTAAGAACCATTGTGTGCTCATTTAAGGAGAATGATGTCCCCCTTCCTACTAAAGGTGAACATGAAATTAACAATATATATGAATCTTAAAAATCACTAGGATTCTTTTTTTTAAACACACGTGTAGTAAATAACTTGTGATATTATTACGTTATTGACTATAGACAGATGGCTATTCTTTACTATTTGGTAATGTAGAAATGTTAGATTATAATACGCCTACTATGAATAATCAAACACAATACCTCAGTGTTTATTTCTTCGATTTTATAGATAAGGTAATTTTATCTATACAAATTATTTCACAAACAAAATCAAATGCATAATACTTCTAATGTGTTCCTCAACTAGTAGTTTGTAAGAGTTTAAATGTATAAACAATTTATGTTACTACGAATATTTGGATTATAATGTTCTTTTCGATTACAAAGCATTGAGAAACGATTAATGTGATAACTGAATGATTGTAACTGATTTTAAACGTAGTCCACATGAACAAGTTATCAGGTAACAACTATCGCCTAAGACTGTTTTCACATTTTTCTTGTAAAATATACCTGATAACAACAATATGTCACGCACAATGTCAAGTCATGTGCATGTCCAGTAACAGACGTATCACATATCTGAAGCAATATGTATTCATGCGAGTATCCTGTTGTATCTAGTGAATTTAGAAGAATTAATAAAATGCCTACTAATTCACGTTGAAGGAAACAGATGAAATGAGCCTACTGAAAACAAAGGGTTAAAGTATAACATACTCTCTTGAAGATATCATTTTGATGTAATGTCGTCCCACCGATACAATACCTTAAGTGCCTCTATTGAAATACATCATGCCATGCATATTAAAATACTTTTTTTTTTATTATAATATGTTGATTCCCTTGAGCTATAGAAGAAATAGAATTTGAAATCATCAGACTTTATTCACTAAGTTAGTGAATGATAAAGTTACTGGGATGCAGATTCATCTGATATTAGCTGTGATTTAAAACAGTTTTTATGTTTGTAAAATCAAAAATTTGATCGCATCGTGGATTTCACTTTGTTGTGAACTGATAAATTGTCTTTGCACAGATCCAGAGGCTGAGTATGGGGTATGTTTCCATAACTCCGTGTCGACTACACTCCATTCTCTCGCTACCACGCCTCCAGTCACTCAGCTTGAGGGATATCAAACCAGTTGACATGGATGATGGAGAGACACTGGTATGTATCTTTATTGTTCCAAGATTAAATAAAAATCTTCTTTTTGTTCCAAGCTCAAAAGGAAGGGGTTCAGAAAAACTAGACAGACAAAATTTAAATGACAAAGGATAATGTACTTTGTCTTGATATCAAGTTAAAACGACATACTACGGGCTGTTTAGTAAATCTATGGATGGTTTTATATATAGAACATCTATACATGCGCGGTTATTATTATTTTAATTGGGATGAAGTTTAACCATGCATATTTTCTTAAAGCTTGTTAAATATCGATTAATAAATGATTGCCGTTTCCTATTTCCTAAAAAGATTTTTGTTGCTCCATCATTTTTTCATCATAATATGTGTAACTTTCAGTAATGTGAAATCATTTAAATTATTTGTTTTAGTCTGGCTAATCGAATATCACCAAAAAAGTAAAATGAGTACAACAATCCCGTCATCCTCCACTGAAAAAGTAGGATAATAACGCATGTTATTCAGTTGGCTTTGGTCACGTTGGTGGAAACAGATAATATAAAGAAACAATTTACGAAGGTTTCAGAAAAAGCGGAGAAAGAATAAAAACGTTAAGAAATTTTGAACGTCGATAATGATGTTAGAAAACCTGTATTGGCAATGCAGTCATGGTGTGAAATGTCATACAGGGGGTTATCTTCTGATGATTGCTTGTATCCAAAATACCGCAAACACCTTTCTAGAGTCGTATTATAAACAAACATATTTATAAAGGGGGGCAATACACGTTTAGGCCTATTACATAATCTGCTGGATCACTTCAATGGAAAACAGAGAGGTATTTTGAATATTGTGGACAAAGAAATCGATTATAGTTCATCCGGAACGGCTCAGTTTCAGTTTATTTCAGTTTATTTATTTAAATACGGTGATTAAAAAAAACATGCTTTTAGCTTGGCAATGCATAGCATATATAGTGATCGAGACTTTTTTTTTACATCGCTGTTGTTTCATGTAGACTCGTCAAATAACCTCAGTAGATGAGCTATCTGTGGATGGTAAGCATGTGACCAGTCTGTGGAATCTTGGACTTCATGCATCATGTCCCCGAGTGAAAACTCTCAAACTGGACTGGTCAGGACGGGAAAATGTCTCATCAGACATCGTCACAATGGCCTGCTCTCCATTCCATCATCTAACTCACCTTCACATCCAGGGAGATTCGCTTGATACATCGTCTACTGCACTGAATGATACCGTGTCATTTTGCGAGGCGGTGAGAACATCATGTCCTCGGCTCACCAAGCTTTCCATAACCCGCATTGGCCTGTACAACAAGAAGGCAGCTGAAATCATCCAACTCATGAAGACTCATTCACACCTGACAAGCATAGAGTGAGCCTCTTTTGATTTACCAGGATAATGATTGCCACATTATAGTCAAAATCTTAGAAATGTACATGTACAACACATTTTGGAACGACACATTTGGGTAACCTTTAACTGTGATTGTTTTCTCTTCATTTCCTTTACCTCTTTATTTCTCTCTCTCTCTCTCTCTCTCACACATTCCCTCTCAATTAATTTTCTCTCTTTTTACTAATATTCTTTTTGGTCCTTGTCAAAATAGTAATTTACCCAAACAAATTGCAAAAGAATTTATCCCACTTTCGTGGACAAGTAATGCATGTATATTTGCATATGATTATGATGGCTGATTATGTACAATGTAAATCAGAATATTAATCCACCATTTCTTGAGACCCATAATACATAGCTTCCAATACATGAATTGTGGTAAGAGTGGACTTGGATGCAATTTGAGATGATTTTTTTTTTTTAAATATTTTAATGGTGGAAGCTAATTTGCATCTCATGTGAAATTCACTGGTTGTAGTAATATTAAAATGTATCAATCATGTTCAATGGCATGGGCAATATCAATCATATCACTTGAACTGATTTAAAATTCCTCTTTAGGGCCATGCATTATGGTTCAAGGTATGCCCACATAGAGGATTTGTTTATGTTGGGGATTGGGGCAAAATTCAATGAATTATTGATAATTCATTGTATTTTCTTCGGTTTTGTATTTGTGGGGGCGGCGACGTACCCTAGCCCCCGCTACGTACAGTCATGATTCAGTGGCTACGCAATGGCCTCGTTACTGTGAGCCCCTAGGATCAAAACTGTGTCGATGTACTATATATATTAGTTCCCTTTTATGAGGCATTAATCCTCAGTACTGTCAGTTGTGAATTAAGGACGTAGCTCCCCTAGTTGATTAGCATGTAGCACACACATGCTTTAGCAGTCATGAAAAACAAACACTCACAAATTATTATTCAATAAAATATGAGAATGTATACTTTTATCTAGATCTATTAGGAATAAATCACTGTCAAAATCATTCCATAAATTGGGGTAAAAACAATTATATCACCATTATGACCAACAGTGTAAATACAGAGCAAAATTATGAAAGTTTCGAAGTGTATTAAATTGTCATCTATTCTCACATCATAAAGCATACATCTCTGATGGGTTTTTATGCCTCCGCTACAAAGTAGCCGGAGGCATTATGTTTTCGGGTTGTCCGTCCGTCCGTACGTCCCGTTCTCGTGATCGCGTTATCTCAAGAACCAATTGATGGATTCCCGCCGATACGGGTAATGTATGTATCTAGCAGAGCCAATGAACTGATTAGATTTTGGGGTCACGAGATCCAAGGTCAAAGGTCACAGTGCTCATTATGTATGCACAAATAGCTCGTGATCGCGTTATCCCAAGAACCCATCAATGGATTCCCGCCAAACTTGGATCATGTATGTATCTTGCAGAGCCAATTAACTGATTAGATTTTGGGGTCACGAGATCCAAGGTCAAAGTTCACAGGGCTGATTATGTATGCGAAAATAGCTTGTGAACCCCAGGTCGAAAATCCCATAGAAACCATTAGAGAAAACCAGTAGAGATTTCTACTGGTTTATAGTGGTCAATTCTCTACTGGTTTCAATATGGAAAGTGGCGCTTTTTCCATTTAAAACCAGTAGAAAAAAGGTTACTGGAACCAGCAGAACCCCAGTAGAAACCCCTAATGGAACCATTAGGAGACCAGTAGGATTACATACAGTAACCATTAGAAGACCAGTAAAAAAGAAGTGCTGGAACCATTAGGAGACCAGTATGAACCTATACAGAAACCATTAGAAAAGAAGTGCTGGAACCATTAGGAGACCAGTAGGAATCCATTAGGAGACCAGTAGAAAAGAAGTGCTGGAACCATTAGGATACCAGTAGGAATCCATTAGAAGACCAGTAGAAAAGAAGTGCTGGAACCATTAGGATACCAGTAGGAATCCATTAGGAGACCAGTAGAAAAGAAGCTCTGGAACCATTAAGAGACCAGTAGGAATCCATTAGAAGACCAGTATAAAAGAAGTGCTGGAACCAGTAGGAGACCAGTAGGAGTCCATTAGGAGACCAGTAGAAAAGAAGTGCTAGAACCATCAGAAGTCCAGTAGAAAAGAAGTGCTAGAACCATTAGGAGACCAGTAGAAAAGAAGTGCTGGAACCATTGGGAGACCAGCAGGAATCTGAACTGGAACCATAAGGAGACCAGTAGGAATCCCAGCTGGATCCATTAGGAGACCAGTAGGAATCCCAACTGGAACCATTAGGAGACCAGTAGGAATCCCAGCTGGAACCATTAGGAGACGGAGTAGGAATCCCAACTGGAACCATTAGGAGACCAGTAGGAATCCCAGCTGGATCCATTAGGAGACCAGTAGGAATCCCAGCTGGATCCATTAGGAGACCAGTAGGAATCCCAGCTGGATCCATCAGGAGACCAGTAGGAATCCCAGCTGGATCCATTAGGAGACCAGTAGGAATCCCAGCTGGATCCATTAGGAGACCAGTAGGAATCCCAGCTGGAACCATTAGGAGACCAGTAGGAATCCCAACTGGAACCATTAGGAGACCAGTAGAACCGAAGGATGGATTACTTTCAAACCCAAAACACGTATTTTGCAGAGCCAATGAAGTGATTAGATTATAGGTTCATGAGGTCAAAGATCGAAGGGTCAAACATGTATATGAAAAATACATGTAGCTTGTAATCACATTATTCTGAGAATCTTTTAGTGGATTACAATCAAACTTGAATTTAAAAAAAAAAATCTGTTTTGGTTTGTAAAATTGCTCCATGGGGGAGGCATCATTTTCGACTGCGTGCAGTGGAAGGTCAATCTAGTTAAGAGAGTATCGTACGTCAGGTTAGGTCAGAAGATAATGTATTGTGCCCCCGAAATGTATTGCTTTATTACTATAGGTTGGATTTGTGTCATACCAACGCGGATCAGGATCCACTGATTTCTGAGGTAAACAGTGAAGGCAAGCTGACAGTCACCGTGAAGCATGGTGAGGTATTAAAGATATAAATTATATAAAATGCCCATCCTTCTATTGATTATTCTCCCTCTTTCTGGCATCCCATCGATTCAAAGTAGGCTATTTTTATGATCCATATTTAACTCCGCCCAATCTGTACCCAAGAATACACAATACACATAATTTAAGCTGTCTTTAATGTGTTTATTCTGGCCTGATTAAAATCTTCACGTCTATATTAATAGGTTAATTTGTTCTTGATCTTTGTAATGATATCCGGAAACTGAAATATAATAAACATGGAGAAAAAAGACTCTTCACAACTATATGAACATTTTTAATGAAAAGGTTCTTTTCTTTCATGTACATGGTGTATAAGGCAAACACGTTAATTGTACTTCGTCCTCTTTTAAAAAAGTGATATGACCTTAATATCTGATGAAAAAACATACATTTCTTTTATCTTATATACAGTGCGTCCCAGAAAAAACGAAACCGAGAGTTATCGATATGTTATCATAGCTTAATCGCAATTAAAATAATAAATGACACATATTTGTAAAGCTTCGATCTTCCTCTTTTATTTGATGCAACTCATATGATGTATATGTCACGCATGAGTGATTAAAAAACAATTTGCAGAGAGGAAACCAAAAAGTCATTTGGCGGGCGGTATCTGAATTTCAAAGAGAAAATAACATTTCTAGAAAGTCTAATTTCTGCCCTTTCATATGACACCTCAATCATGAAAAAAATAAACAAGAAAAAATTTGAAAAACGAGTTCGTTTTCACTGGCTGCCTACTGTAGCAACAAACAGAGTTGACAAAAGAAACTCCGTTTCGTTGACGATCAGCCATGCATGAAGTCTTTCGTCTTCTTTGTGTTCTTGTTTGTATTCTTATTTTCATTTTCGAGAGGACGACATTCCAAGCGTATGCTTAAGACGATCCCTTTTCTGTATTTACCATGTCATTATCCTACATCTAAAGTTATAAGATTGTAAATGTAATTATGTTGATATATATATGGAATAAATAAACATCATATGAAATCAAATCAAGCTACGATTATTTAAATAGATAATATAGAATTTACCTCTCTCAAATTCAACTGCAAATATGCCTTTCTGATTTGAGAGGTACTCATTTTTAGAAAAACATCATTATATATATATATATTATTTCTGGTATTCTTATGTTTTCATAATCATAAAGAGATTGCTTGACTTCTGACGACAACACTCAAGTAATATGTGGTTTGGCCGTCAAGCAACAAGTATCAACGTTGGAAGATGACCCTCCTCAGACCACGTGATGGCAGCAGACTACCAAGGACTTCAAAATGAAACTTGTCAAGTGTGGAGGTAACCAGGCTACCCGAATAACCAATTGAGGGATATATAAAGTTAAAATGCATGGAATGCAGTATGATAAATATATTACTGCTTACGCCCTGTCTCGATACTTTTAATCAATAACTTTATAATTATGTTAAAGCATATGGAGAAGGTTGATTTATTTTCGGGGCGATTTTTTAATTCTCTGCAGCCTCTTCGAAGTACTTTGACCTAAGCAAAGCATTTGTGCTTACTGCATTATATTATATCCTAGTAAAGAGAGAAAGAGAGAGAGGGGAGAGGGAGAGAGAGAGGGGAGAGGGAGAGAGAGAAAGAGAGAAGGCATAAAGAAGGAAGACAGCATTAAGAAGGAATCAAAAGATAGAACGATAAATAAGAGAGAGAGAGAGAGAGAGAGAGAGAGAGAAAGAGAGAGCGCGCATGTAGATGGAAGCCAGTATTAAGAAGGAATCAATAGATAGAACGATTAATTTAACAGAAAAGAAATCCAGACAGAGAAGAGAAATAAAAGGAAACAATGCAACACAGTAAACATCTTTTTCTTTACTGGTATAAAATGTCTTTCAAAAAAGTATAACTGAAAACTTAACGGCTGAGTATTTTTTCTCATTGACCTTCGCCCTAACCTGTCTTGATTAACTAATTAAGCTCTGCCATTCATTGTTTCAGTATCAATTTTTTCCATTTCATCGAAAAGACTTGACTAAAAGATCATATGGCTAAGGGCAGCAATATATTGATTTGTCTTTTGTTTAGATTTCATTTCATGCATTTATTCATTTCTAAATAGAAGTACATGTACTTAGTGTACCATCAGTTTACATATATTAAAACCAGAAACATATTTCAATCACACTTGGAGCTTCAAGATAAGCAACATTTTGACGGCTTATGAACCCTTACCATTTTACATAATCTGTTAAAGGGGGTAACGTTCCTGGTGATGTAAATAGGATAACCATAAGATGGGTTATAATGTTATGATAATCTATGAAATACAACCAAGAGCATATGATATACAGGATACAACCAGCAAGCTATGTTCTTACCCAAGGCTTCTTATTTCCTCTTTTCTAATTTTACTGAAGTCCTTAATTTACAAGTAACCACAAAGAAATACAAGTGATTTGATATAATAACATTGTGAACTTATTTGTATCCAAAATAAATTGTATTGTTACTATCATTTCATTTCTGGTAAATAAAACTAACAATGTGGAACGTGAAATGTGAAATATGAAATGAACCGAACTGAACTTGAACAAATCTAAATTCTCTATTGATTATTTGATAACAATTCCAACCGGTGTCCGTGTACTCATATTGGCTATACTGTAATGATGATGATGATGATGATATATTGCATTGTACTATCATAACAAGGTCATCAGGAATCTACTCTGTAAAGACAAGTTGATATACAAATTGTTCTTCATCACGGTGATACATGTATTCTGTAAGAATTTCCGGTATAGGACTTATTTCATGAACTACAAGTTAAGTAATTTGTACCAATTTTTCTGTTAAACCGACAATTCATACATTATTAAGAAAGGTTGTTGGAAATACCATGTGTAGAATGTATATATTCGATATAGACAAACTTTAGTCTTATTTCTGTCGAATCCAATAAATTCTTGCATTTATTTACTTATGTATTTATGCATGTTCACAATTTCACAATTCATTGGAGTTAACATCACATGAAAAAGAATATAATATAACACATCATTTTCAATTTTACAATCCATTTTAATTGACTTCACATGAAAAAGAATATCACAATGTTTTATCGCAGAAAAGTTGCAACTATTATACAGTTTTAAAGAATAAACACACAAAGGTGATGAAACATAAGCATAGAGCTTGAATCGTTACAACACCTTTCAAATATATTATATATGACAAATAAAATTCCTAAAGGGTTGTGAACTATGAACAATATTTACAAAGAAGAAGAAAAGGAAGAAGAGAAACGTCATATCGTTAAGTCAAATGTCTTATAGATCTTAAGAGAATTAAAATGATTTTCAATATAATGAGAACTCATATGTAGATTTATATACATGTAAGTAATATCTTTCATCTGTGAAATGATAATACATTCAAGTATTGAACATATTTGTTTTGCTAAATTTAATCGTTATAGTCCAGAAGTGAACATTATCATTTCTTGATAAGATGTACAAAACATGAAATATCTGATATGTACATGTGTGTAAATATTCCATAATCTTTATATTATACATTTTTGGAATTGTTTTTTTTTTTTTTTGCTCTTCAGTCAAATGGAAATAGAACATCCATACACATTGGATTTGAGTTGACATAATTTAAATTAATCATTATTATCTTCTATATCTTAAACTACATGCAACGTATGGCAACCGTTCGTTGAAGTGTTGTTCATGCTCCTCTCGCCTAAAAGTTTATCGTGCTTCATGTACATAATACGTTTGACGAAAACACAATTTTATGAAGTATGATTATATTTTGCAGCGTGTGTATGTGGTTAAACTGTGACAAGAAAACAGTTTGTCTACCCAATGTACTCTTACAAATCCATTCAAAACAGATTTTGTTGTCATTTCATCATTTCCCAGAACGGATACATCCAACTCATCATGATCCTAACTTTGATATAAGACTAGTTAGTCTTCTTTGTGACATGCATGCAACAGTTATTGATGTAGTAAAACAAAAGGAGGAATAAGTCATTTTGATATCGTTCTGATATTCTTATATCAAATCCTGATCAGGTCGTGTATACATACAATCTAATCTAATTGTGACATGTATGTAGCAGTCGTCGATGTAAATATATGAGAGAAATTAGTAACATTATCTCGTTTAAATTTTGATTTCCTGTATTCAACTAATCATGATAATAATTGTTTGACATGCATGCAACTGCAATTGCTGTATTTAGAGAGAGTCTACCCAATATCTCGTTTTATATTTTTGTATTCAATTGATGATGGTCATATTTGTGGCATTTCATGTC
Source organism: Strongylocentrotus droebachiensis (assembly GCA_035222895.1). NCBI lineage: Eukaryota > Metazoa > Echinodermata > Echinoidea > Camarodonta > Strongylocentrotidae > Strongylocentrotus > Strongylocentrotus droebachiensis. Next base: position 21,478 of record JAVYIG010009861.1, read on the forward strand.
AAACTTGTTTATGCAGTAAGAGAGAGGAATTATTCATTTCGATCTCGTTGTAATAATATTTTTTGTATTGAACTAATCAAGATCAAATTGTGTATACCTACAATCTAGACTTCTTTGAGGCATGCATACAACAGTCGCAGTAATACAGAGAGTTATACAAAGAGGAGAAGACAGGTGGTAGTAATTAGAGCGGGAGAAAAATCTCCGATAAATGGTTTGGAAAATGGCGTTTGATGGAACACATCTCTCGATTTACAGGATTATGGTCGTTTTATTTTGTAGCATTAGAATGCGTGTTTATTTCCCATCACAATGATGCAATGTAAGTTATGTTTATGTCTTTTCTATGATCAGTAGATCTGAATAGGATATATACCCATGTGATATCTTATAAATTGTCAAGAATTTAGAAGAAACAAAATTGTTTTGTATATATATCATGTGTGTAGATATGTCATCGTTATATCATCTATTTTTTTAGAATTTTGTTTTGCTCTTCAGTCAAATGGAAATAGAATATCCATTCACATTGGATTTAAGTTGACATAATTTTAATTAATCATTATTAATTTCTATATCTTAATCTACATGCCTTGTATGGCCAATACTTCTTTGAAGTGTTGTTCATGGTTGATTAGGATACACATATATATTTTATAAATGATCAAAGGTTTATTATTATCTACAATCACAATTTCTTTCAAGTTATATATTACAAACATCCAATGCTCCTGTACAGTATTTTTATCGTTACATCTTATCAATTTATACTCTATAATACATTTCTTTCCATTTATGTCTATATTGTAATGATCGCTTGTATTAATGCCTGTGTTGTAATGACTGTGTCAGTTGGTGTGCGATACACCTGAATAGGGGAAAGTGAAGTGAAGTCTTACAGGCTCTTTGATTGCCTTAAGAAATTCTTTAATCATCTGAAAGCCAGTGAATTTCTCTTTAATATAATTCCCATGTACATGGATTTGCAGGACTACACTGTATCGTATTATTGATTTCCGAAATGTATTGAATATGTTAACATCATTACATAATTTTTTTTTTTATACATAATTATATAATGTTCTCAGAAATGGAATCACTTTGCATATATTATTCATTCACGTCTTTCTACACACGTTTTTTTTTATACATGTATCTTAATTTGTTTTTGCTCTTATAGCTGAGAGTGTTCATTATTATTGTATGTTAATAAAGTAAAGTGGAAACAAAGAAAACGTATGTCTTGACTAGCTTTACAGTAGGACCAGCTGATACCATTAAAAAATAGGCCCGTTTTAGGGAAACAATGGGCAATCACCCCCGGAAAACTACCCCTCCCCCAGAAATTTATCCCCCATGGACAACCATCCCCCCCCCCCCTGAGGAACAATACCCCTGAGGACAATTACCCCCGGAAAATTAACTCATATATAGGACAATTACCCCCCGTGGAAGATTTCCCCCACCCCGATCTAACAATTACCACCAAGGACAATTACCCCCATTGACAATTACCCCCACCCCCAGGGGCGGCGATTTCTTTTCATGACCGGGGGGACGAAATGCGAGGGACGAGGGAGCAGTGGCGAAATGAGCAAAAAAAAATCCGCATCACCACCACTCTTACACGTTACGCAGGCCCTGGGAACGTTTTTCAAAGTGGGGGGGGGGGGAGGTGGGGCTAAAGTATTTGCGATCAGGTAAAAAAGCAAAGCAAAGTGGAGAGTGAATTGGCATTGGGTCCAGGAGTGTCAAAGGGCGGAGCCTCATGAAGCTCAGGGTTTTTATGCATTTATTAAGGTCAGATGAGCATCCTGGGGGTGGAGCCCCCGGAAACTCAGGGCTTTTAGGCATTTAATTACGGTCAGAAGAGCATATTTTGATACCTTATATGTGACACTGGCATGTAGGTCACTTGGGTCCAGGGGGCGGAGCCCCCAGAAGCTCAGGGGTGTTAGACATTAAATTACGACCAGATGAGCATCCAGGGGCCGCCTTAGGGCCCTTGGTGGGGTCCAGGGGAAGAGCCCCTGGAAGCTCGGGCGTTTTAGGCATTTAATTACGGTCAGATGAGCAACCAGGGGCCCGCCTTAGGGCCCTTGGTGGTGTCCAGGGGGCAGAGCCCCCGGAAGCTCAGGGAAAAATCATGCCATTTCAACAACATTTGTAAATCACTGGTATCGAATTAGAAATAAACCACGTTTGAATTTCATTTGGGGAGAACTGCCCTTAACGTCCCCTTCCCCCATCAGTACTCAAGTGCGAGGGAGCATAGTGATTGAGAGGGGTGAAGGTGACGTAAGTGACTACCCCCTCACAGGTTTTGTAGTTTTGTTGTATTAAAAAAATACATTCCTTACCAAAACTATAGTATAAAAACAAGTAATATACTTCTTTCACACTTTAATTTTCTCGGTATTATTTTACTTATACACTTTGAAGGATATTATGCGAGGGAGCGTAGCTTCCGAGTGAGAAGATTTTTGCATTTTCATTTGTCTTACCGCTGCACTCTTGGGCCCTCCAGAGCCTTAAAGTGTGTTGCAGTCTTTCGTCGGTATTTGGTATACATTTTTTTTCTTCTAACTTTTTCAAATTTTGAGGGGGGGGGACGATCCCCCCTAAAAATATTGACGTGTCCCCCCCCCCCTGTCCCCCCGGGATCGCCGCCCCTGCCCACCCCTAATAAGGTAGATGTCCTCCGGGGGATAATTCTCCTCGGGGGGGGGGAATACTTTTTACCATGGGTAATTGATCGAGTTTCACATCTTTCCTGATTTTATTTGATTTATGGGATGATTAGGATTATCTTAGCTTCTCTCTCTCTATCTCTCTCTCTGCATGTGACTCGGGCTATACCCCCCCCCCTTTCACTATTCCCCCTCTCTCTCACTCACTCTCTCTCTCTTTCTCTGTGACTCTGACTATACCCCCCCCCCTTTCACTCTTCCTCCCTCTCTCTCTCTCTCACTCTCTCTCTCTCTGTCCTTTTGCATATTTCACATCAATCTGTGCTATCCCACTCATACTATTTCCCCCAAACTTCTGCCTTTCCCGTTCGAGCAAAGTATTCTATGAAATAATGTTTTGTCGGGGGTCAGCAGCTGCAGCTGAAACCCTAAAAACAGAGGTATATTGTGGAAATGACTTTCCCCAAGACTTCCCGATATTTTTGTTTGCAACCCTACCCCCTCCTCTTCACCTTATTGGCCCTTATTTCTCATTTTTGAGAAATCCATTGACATATTGTGCTTTTCTCTCCTTTCCTATTATCAACAACAACAATGTTTTGTTTTTTTTGTGTGTAATATATCGCGCTTTCCCGCCAAAATATTTGTACATTATTATTGCAAACATGCTGTTCGAGTTTCTCATCATACCTGCCTTCTTTTGATTTATGGGGTGAATTTAATAATCTTCGCTTGTATCTTTCCGGCTCTCTCTCTCTCTCTCTCTCTCTCTCTCTCACACACACTCGCTCTCACTCTCTCCCTCTTCCTCTCTCTATCTCGCTCTCTGACACTCACTGTCCCTTACATAGGCCAATACAGAAAATTCAGTGACTACTAAAAAAAAAATTATAATAATTCTCCCCCCCCCCTAAAATTTGAAAATCGCGCCGACCAATATTTCGCTCAGTGGTCGGGGGGGGGGGGGGGGGGTAGAAAGCACTACAACGGGAAAAAAAATAATGTTGGCCCCGACATTTAAAAAAAAAGCACAACAATGTTTTCCTTCTTTTTTTTGCTTTTTTTTGCCAGCCCAAGGGGGGAGGGGGAGGGGTTAAACCACCTCCTCCTCTTTTTTCTTCTCCACTTCCTTCTTCTTCTTCTTCTTCTTCTTCTTCTTCTTCTTCTCTTTTTTTCCTTCTTCTTCTTCTTCTCCTTCTCCTTTTTTAATTCATCCTCTTCTTTTTTCTTCAAGTTCTTATTTTCCTCCTTCTGCTTTGAACTGTCTTTCAATTTTCTTCTTATTCTTCTTTTTCCCGTTTCTTTCTTTCTATGTTCTTTTTTTCCTTCATAGATAAGATATTTATTCGTCTTTTTCTTACAGGTTCTAAATTTTGTATCCCTTATAATTAACATGATAATCATGAGCCTGTGTCAATAGGCCTATCGGTTCGTTTGGTTAAAATATTACAGTAAAACCTGTCTATAGCGACCACCCAAGGGAAAGACAAAAAGTGGCCTTTGTAGACAGGTTCCTTTCGTACATGATTCAATGAGAAACCATTTTCGAGGGAAACAATAAATGTGACCTTTGTAGACAGGTGGTCTTTGTAGACAGGTGGTCACTAAAGCAGGTTTGACTGTACAAGTCAGGGAGAAGTACGATGGGTGGGTAGTTAATTTCAACAGGTGGTATACTGTTGTTGTCAAGGTATAGTGAGCCAAAACATTACAACTCATTTCATTGGTCATTACTAACTAATTGGCCTATACTTCATCCAATCAGAAAACTGCTTTCTTAAGGCATGCGAATCACTTTTGACGATGGCGTCCGTATCTACCAAAGGGCTGCGGTACGTCGGCGAAACAAGAAATCAAACGCGGCATGGTAAATAAGGATTTTTTTTTTACTAAAGTGATAATTTCTGCATGTAGTCTATGTGTTGTTTGTGAAACATGATTATGATGTGCAGAATGTTAATGAAGACCATAATTGTTGGCGCTATTCAGATCCTGAACTGCTGCTAGTGCTAGTGCTAGTGCTAGTTGCAGGGCTAGCCTCCGGGTCGGCAGTAGGCCTAGGGCTAGGCCCGTAACGAAACGGGGGCCCTCAGATACGGAGCGGGTAGAATGTTCAATTCAATTCAATTCAGAACTTTATTTCAGACTCAACTACACAAGGCAGAGGTCCATAAAACATATGTTACATAGATATATAGGGAGTATAAACATGATGAGTATAATAGCAACAAATCTTACAAAGAGTAGTCTAGATCTAGAGTCTATAGTCGCTAACTAAACTTAGACAGCAATAACCATCTGATTTGGGTCATTTCTTTAATAAAACTGACATTTGTTGTCATTCCCCAATACAGATGGCAACCCAGAGATCTCGTACCGTGGGGGTAAATTAGAGCCACAGCGTAACAGCTTTTCGTTACCGACATTTCTCCCCCGATTTTCTTTATTTAGAGGTCTAGACTCTAGATCTAATTTCCTGATTTCTAAATCAGATGTAAATTAGGTCGATATGTCATTTGTCCTAATTACAGTTATCAAAATTTGATAACTCAATATTAAATGGATAATTTACGGACTTACTTATATGAATTATCCAATTTGTATCTCCGAACCGCGAAGCAGTACGTTCATGCATTCGAAATATTACCCGGCGGCCGATATATTTCCGGGTCCACCTTCCAAAACATCGCCAATCGCCAATCAGAGCACTCGTTTCGTGGGAGTTCGTTGGTCAAGCCGGGCCGACTCGTAAGAAGCTACGGTAGCTATTGGACGTTCGAAAAGAAAAAATGAATATTCATCAACTAAAACCAAGACGGATAATGTTGACGACAAGACTTTCTCGGATTAATCATTAATTTAGGATCTAAATGAGCAAGCTATCGTAAGTCAAATAAGCTATATATATGTTATTTTTAATTAGACTCTAATTATTGTAATATTGCAGCATGTATGAGGATGTAAAGAGTGAAAATCTTGTAGCATATCTCATTCATCGCGGTCCTGCCGAACCGAACCATTGGTTCCGTACAGTCCCGATAGGACAATCTTCAGTCTCTATAATCGGAGGTCTAGTGGAGCCAGACGTAGTCTCAGTGGAACAACCGACGATTAGAGAGACTGAAGCTTTCGGTCTAAACTAAACTATACTAGGCCTAGATCTACGTACAAACAATCTAAACTCTAAGAGTAACATGTAACCTGCAAGGTTGATAACAGCATAACAAACTAACTCTAAGCTGTACCTGTAACTGTAAGATTAAAATAAGTACATGTATTACAATCAATAACAATCTATTGAAGTTGTATCTCGTAACAATCTGTCTCTGTTCAACTAACCAGAACGATAAACTAATAATAAATAACTATTATAAAAAACAAAGAAACAAGGATACTGGAATCCTTGGTAACAGGAACATAATGATCAATTGCCATGTGTCAGCAGGCTATTCAGCCAAAATCTCCAGAGGCCCGATGTGTACCTAAGACAACTATACGAGGGGTCTGAGTTGTCTGATCTGATGAAGGGTCTGAAGCCGAAGCGAAGGGGTGGATCAGAGCTGCCAACCAGTACAATTTTATTTTGATCGTATTTTGTACGATTTCTTTTTTGTGGGTGGTATTTTGTGTGTGTGGCAAAATGCCCATTCTGTCCTGTAAATTATCCTACAAAATAATATTACAAACATCGACTCACATTGGCAATTTTGGGAATGTTCACACCACAGGCACAGAGATTTTGGCACGTCCTGCTAGTTTAAACAGGTGAGACACTTCACACATAACTGACGCACACACGGCACTGCAAACACATAAAATAGAAAAATCAACGAACATCTCAGAATAAATTTCCAGTTTGTACCTTAAATATGATGAAAATGAGAATTGTTCAAACTTTAAGAATAGTTAGATCTAGACTAAGTGAAACTTAAACTTAAGTGAAAAAATCATAACAAATAGTCTAGAGGGTGTGACTGAAATATCATAATTTTGGTATAAAAAAAAACAGAAAATCGTAAGCTTGCTCCTTGCACAAATATAGCAATGAGTGAATGGAGAACAACGATAGTCAATCTGAAGGGCCCATGTCGGCTAGGCGCCAACTTATGGAAATGAGGCTGAGACATCGGATGAGCGATCTGCGCATGCGCTAAATGTAAGCTAAAGTTCTTCGTGCACCAGTCATGACGAAATCATGCATATATATTCAACCAATGATCCATTAAAAAAATTCTTCCTGTATGTAGGAACTATAAGACTGAGAGTCTTAGATCCGCGTAACGTAACAGTCAGTGTTTTGTTTTTTTAATACAATTTTTGTCAGTAAAATACAACTTTTGGGATAAAAGAATAAAGTCTTTGATCTCCAGAGGTTGGCAGGTCTGGTCGGATGAGTTCAACTCAATCTGAGCCTTAGGTAGGGAGGCCCATGAAGATTCTGCTGTATTACCAGGAATTTCCCCCTAAAGATACATTTTTAAAAACATTGTTTTATTAAATAGAAAGCTCAAAATAACTCAATATTTACGTAATACATGTAGATGCATGTAGTGCCATTTAGTGGATCGATATTCTCTGAAATTTATTATACAGATTTTAGATGACCCTTCACAGGCTTCAGACTCGGAGAAAAAGAGCCTTTTGAATAACAAGGAGGTAATTAATCTGTTTAAAAAAAGATTCTATTGGATTTAGGGCTCTAGCCTCTAGTCTAGTGTAGATCTATATGGGAAAGCAAATATTTATGGTTTTCAAAAAATGATAAAATGAGGGGGTGGTGCTTTTTTTTTAAAATTGATAAAACGTAATGACAATGTCTACTTTGAAGAAAAAAAAAATTAAATTAAAGTAAGGTTACTACAAAGTGACACCTAAATTTCAAAATGGCAGATTTTCACAGTGGGCCTCCCTACCTTATGGGCTTGGAGATTTATGAAATGTAATATTGTTATCACCAAGACTTTGATGCATTAATTTGCCTGTGTTGAGAGCCATGTAAACAATAGTCATAACAGCAGCTATCCCAGACAATTAGTCTAGCTTAGGACTAGACCAGGGAGCAAGAAGCTAGCAGGCCAGTAATAGTACTCTAGGCAAACAAAATGATGTTCAAATCAAAGACTTTTGATTTTGATATGACTGTGACAGATAATCATGGACTAATTACAGTATTACATATTATGGCCCTCTGCTGTCTGTTGAATGGTTACTTTCAGACTAAAATAATGTAGATTCTGGCCAAAAATGTCACTAGTTAGAGTCTGAGAGATCTTTTGCAGCTCGTCGCCTCTGCTGCTCTATACTGCATGTATACAAGACTACTACACTACGCTGATAATTTTCATCATCGGCCCTGAATTCGAGCTTTTAAAAAAAATAACAACATTTCTCTTGTATTCATTGTACAGGGTATGGAGTCTACAAGTATTCCAACAAGTTTTTCACGTATGAAGGCGAGTGGAAAGAAGGCAAGAAACATGGTAAGGCGATCTTTTAACATTGAGAAAGCTCAGAGCTTTGTTAGAATTACATGAGGGTTGAAACATAGATTAACTAATAAATGTGTACTCTTTGATGGAATATATTGTTTGTGAAATTAGTGTTTGTTATATAATGTACTGTATAGAGATTGTGAAATATTAGTGGAGAATTACTGGTTTTGTTGTATTGTTGCCGTTATTATTATTATTATTATCATCATCATCATCATTCTTCTTTTTTCTTGTTCTTCTTCAACTTCTTTTTCTTCTTCTTTTTTTAATTTTTTTCTTCTTCTTTTTTTAATTTTTTTATTATCATCATTATTCATTTAGTACCAATGCTGGATTTTGTATGATGTTTGTGTAGGGGATGAAACAAAGATTTTCTTAAATGTTTACTCTTTGATGGAATATATTGTTTCTGAAATTAGTGTTTGTTATATAATGTACTGTATAGAGATTATGAAATAATAGAGGAGAATTACTGGTTTTGTTGTATTGTTGCAGTTATTATCATCATGATCATCATCATCAACATCATCACCATCATCATTATTCTTCTTCTGTTTTTCTTGTTCTTCTTCTACTTCTTCTTCTTATTACTACTTTTATATATTTGTTATTTTCATTATCAACACCATCAATCATTGTTTATCAGTACCAATGCTGTATAATCTTCATAATGTTTGTATATAGGACATGGGAAACTTCTCATGAGCGATGGTAGCTTCTACGAAGGAGAGTTCATCAATGGGGAGATCGAAGGTCATGGCTACAGGAAGTGGGCCACTACACGAAACACCTACTCTGGTCAGTTCTACAATGGGGAGCTACATGGCCATGGGGTCATGACCTATGGCCCCGGCGGGTCGTATGAAGGGGAGTGGCAACATAATAGGAGACAGGGTATGTGGACTGTTTTCATGTTTTTTTCTTGAGTAAGTTCTACACAAGTGCTTGCCCAATAGCTCTCTACAGTGTTCTTTAATTATCTCAGCTTGTCTCTTTTGAGCCTTTGTAATCAACAAATTGTCCTTTGATTGTTTTTTTTATGTATGTTAGACATTTCACATCATTTAAATTTTATAATCGATTCATCATTATTTATGTTGATCCTACATTGTATATAACGTTTAATTTGAAATAAAAAGGATCAACAAAACATGAAGTACACACAAAAATAGCTCTGTACAGAATTAATATGGACAGTCATAGTAGGGGGGGGGGGCTTTTAATGTCAGTAATCATGTTTGTCAACGGTAGAATTTGATTACTTTTCAAATTACAGTATATTTTATAAGTAACTGATCTACAGTGTATATCTTTGAAAATGATATGAACCACCCTTTAAAGAACAGGGGAAAAATAAAGAAAAAAAATTGTAATATATTTATTTATCACTAATTTATCTCTCATTTCAGCAAGAATATGTATGAAGTTTATTATTTAAAATGAAAGATCTGCATGTAGGATTACAGTTTTAAAAAATAAACTTACATGTAAAAGAAAGTAATCTCTAGAATTATCACATCAAATGCAGAGAGCTACCGGTAGACAGAAAACTTTCATTAGAGACCTCATGAGTTTTACATTTTTGATTGTTTTTTTTTCTTCAATCGTTCTCTGGAACTGAAATTAGTTATGTACATTCAGATAGAAAGCATGACACCTCTCATAAAGACTTTTAATTGGTCCTTTTAGCAGAGTTGTATAAGAAGTGAAACAAATTCTTCTCAGCACTTGTTGTGGTATCAGATGAGTATATATATGGGTTCGAAAATGGCAAGCTCATGAACCTGCATTTTTATCTCTCTTTTTTTATCCCTCCGCCCACTGGAGGTGGTGCCGGATGCATTATTTAAATCTATTTTGAAAGCTGTGATGTGAGACAATCTGTCATTTTCTTTGTTTCTTTGTATGCAGGTCATGGTGTATTGAAGCTTTCTGATGGAACTCACTATGAAGGTTCCTTTCATAATAACATCCGTCATGGTGAAGGATCACAAACATATGTGTAAGTATATACAAATAATTCATGTTTTATTGATTCTCTATATGGCAGGCCTGATAAAAACCCGATTTAAATCGGTTTCCTGATTATTTTTTTTTTGATTATTTTTTTCTTCCCGATTTAAAAAAAAAAAAAAAAAAAATATCTCTTTTTCTTCCCTATTTTATCCTGATTTTCCCGATTTCCCGATAATTATCTCTTTTCTTCCCTATTTTTTCCCCAATTTTCCCAATTTTGTCTCAATTTTCTTACTCTAAAGGGGGTAATGTTGTTAGATGCCATTTTTCCCCCGCGAATCGTCTTTTTTTTTTTTACTCAAGGGGGGCGTGGTTGAGGGGAAAACAAAAAACCTTTTTTTTTTTTAGTGCTAACTATCACCCCTGATATGGGCATGAACAGATGTGACCTACCAATGCTAAATCAGATTCACCTTAGATTTGAGTAGCTTGGTTTCCTTATGAACTTTATCACAAGTAACTGATATACTTAGAATTCATTTTGTTTGTAATTTTATATGTTCTTTGATTTGACAATCATGAATTTGGAATCTAATCAGTCTATCATTAAAGGTACTATGTCCCATTTACAGGTCAAAAACATGAGAAGGTTAAATTCCAATGGCATTTGGAAGACAAAACTTATTTCGAGCTTCCCTCAAAACAAAAGGTTTTGAAAATGGCTTTTGTGGGAAAATAACGACCATTAGATATTGAATCGACATAAGTGATTGCAATCACCTAAGTAATAATCTGATTTTCAGACCCTTGAACCGAATGGTATTTTATGTATGTTATTAAAAAAGAAAAAAAGTCAGTCACTCAATAGTGACAGGGAAGTCTAGAAAGTAAACCAATTTCCTTGCATAATTTGAATATTTGGCCACTGCTAACGTTTCAATTTCGCAGATAGGACATGCATGACATATTCATGATTCCTGCAAAGTTCTACAGAATTAGATGTTGGCTGCAAAAGGGACATAGTATCATTAATACAGTTATTTCAAATGGTTTTGCATTGTATGTTTTTTTTCATCTTCAAATATCAGGAATAACGATCGCTATATTGGTGATTGGATAATGGACAGAAGACAGGGAAGTGGAGAGTTACGCTGCAATGATGGAACAATATACGATGTAAGGAAATACAGTCATTCTTGAAAAGATATTCTCGTTAGCCTACTAAAGCCTCGGTCACAAATGCCATTACGAGCTGCTACGAACGCTGTACGAATGATTTTCAGACAATGGAAATTCGGGAATACAGTCGAAAAGCAGGGAGATTCGTACAAAATTATCTTTTGTACGAACCTTTGTGACCGTAGCATAACATTTTTCGAATGCAACATATTTTCAACGACAAAATTATTAAAAAAAACTGATATGTTCATGAATTTTTTTTGATGGCCTCTCAGTCATTTTGAAAAAAGATCATGATCATTGAATCAATGTATAGCCAGTTTCACTTCAAAGTCTTTGATTGGGGACATGCAATATATGCAATTTGATCCACAGAAGAGGTTATGTGCTGAGTATATCATTAAAACATCAAACAAGATCTCAAAGCATAGTTTCTGGTTCAAGTTTAGTCTGATTGTACAAGGCTACCATGTAAAATTGTTTCTGATATTCCTCAAATACAATTTGACAATTTGACAGTATTTACCTACTAATGGAGCCACCCTACTAAAAAAAGACTTATAAATAAAATAAATAAATAAATAAATAATGATGACTTTAGCAATTGTTTTTTTTATAACAACCAGTTAAGGAAGAAGGGAACACAAATTGACATTATAATTGATTTCAAATGAATGAAATTCTTTTGCTTGTTATGACAGGGTCAATGGAGGAATGATATGTATAACGGACAGGGCACCATGATACACTGCTCAGGGATGATATATGAAGGAATGTGGATCAACAACAAACCTGCACGTAAGTTACTAGCTTAGAGAAGAATTCTGATGTGACTCGATCCCAGTGTTGATTGAGATCTTTATATGTGTGATCTGCATATGTGTTTCATTCATATGCAGATTATACACAAATCTCACGCCCTTGGTGTTGCCTGTTGCAGATAAGGCAAAAGCTACTCATATAGGCTTCTATATTAAAAAAATAAAATATCTGAATAACCTTGCTGAATGAATTTAAAAAGTATGCATTTGACTCTTAAAAGATGGTGTGATTAATCATTTGGTTAAACAACAAAAACATACCGTTACTGATTTTTTATATTTTTCAGCTAATTATTCTAGATTTGTGCAGTTCAGAGTCGTGAAAGTGTCATACCATTAAATGATAAAATCACAAGTGATACATTAATTAAATTTGCATTTCACAAAAGTTTTCGGTTTTACTGTCATCTATTTTAACTTTGAAAGGATTCTTAACCAACCCCAAATTCCCAATAGTATATCTAAATCAGGACAGGTATAATATCCTGATTTTGAAATCTTACTGAATGTTATTTTAGGAGATGTTCTATTTCATTCAATCATGTCTCTGTATCATTGAAGATTAATATGTATTTATTTTGAGATAATCTTTTGTGACAATGTGAATTGCAAATAAAAAAAATATCCTGTTTTTGAAATCTTACTGAATGTTCATTTAGGAGATTTTCTATTTCATTCAATCATGTCTCTGTATCAATGAAGATAAATATGTATTTATTTTGAGATAATCTTTTGTGACAATGTGAATTGCAAATAAAAAAAAAATATCCTGTTTTTGAAATCTTACTGAATGTTCATTTAGGAGATGTTCTTTTTCATTCAATCATGTCTCTGTATCAATGAAGAGAAATATGTATTTATTTTGAGATAATCTTTTGTGACAATGTGAATTGCAAATAAAAAAAAAATATCCTGTTTTTGAAATCTTACTGAATGTTCATTTAGGAGATGTTCTTTTTCATTCAATCATGTCTCTGTATCATTGAAGAGAAATATGTATTTATTTTTGGATGATCTTTTGTGACAATGATGTTGTGATTGGTTTTTGCAGAAGAAGCAGCCGAGATCGTAATCCTGGGGGAGCAGGTGATTGAGCTCCAGCAGGGCCAGCCGTTCACCATCGAGGTGGAGATCAGGACTGCTGAAGGCGAGGTCGTCGACTGCGAGCAGAACCGTCGACTACGGATATCCGCCGGGTTTAAGCATTACCTCCCTAACCAAGGAATGCCTCTCTTTGACCTGATAGAAGAGATGGAGGAAACTCCCATCCCGACCCCGTAGTAAGATACCTTCTTTATATCTCATGGAGATGTTGTGGTGTAGTTCATGCATTTGACTTTCAAATTCAATACAAGGTTCAGGGTTCTAATCCTAACCTGGCACTAATGTCCTCTGGCAAGAGATTAATCCACATTTGCCATTCTCCACTAGGGTTTTAGTGGTTGCTCGATAGACCAGAGCGCTACATATCAGCCACTAGGCTGTGACCATTTCAATAAGTATCACGGATTTAGAGACATGAAAACTGTGCACGAAACCGTTAGTACGGTTACCATCATCATCATCATTTTTATATTTGTTATGTCAAAATATTTTCCTTTTGTTGATGACTGATCTCCCTTACATTTAGTGCAATGTCCATACAGTTGATAAAATGTCTGACATGTCGCAGTTTGTAGCCCCCCCCCCCAAAAAAAAAAATAAATTCCTGTAATTAAGAGACACTACTAAAGATCACTGATGATAGCTACCTCATGTTTTTCCAATCTAACATTCATGTTCTCTTTAAAAATGTAATTAATAATGACTATAAATAAAAAGGTTTCCTCCAGTATTAAGTCATTTTAACCTTCCTAAAAATGCTCCCTTCTTTTTCTCTCTAAGTGGTTACGATATTGTAGCGTACCCTCTCACAGACTATGAGAACCTCAAAGAGAAGCTCTCAGAATTTGTCTTGAAGCCTTCGACTGCTGCTACGGATGCTTTGACTGTTGTAACGGACGCCATGACGGCAGATAACGTCAGCGTAACGCTGGAGGAGGATGGGGAAGGAGAGGCAGATCTAGGACCAGAGATGGCACCAAGCACTGAAGTACCACCTAGTACAGGTACGCATCAGAATTGTATAGTTTGCGACCCTACATTTACTCCAATGACGATTGCTCTTGGCTATATTTCATCAAAGATTTGGGGTAGAGTTAGGGTTGTGGTTGGGTTGAAGGATAGGTTAGGGTGAGGCTTAGGCTTTAGTGTTGGGTACAGGGTTGAAGTTGGAATTGGATTAGTGGAGAAAATTGATTATACTTGGTCTCTGAGACCAGTACAAAAAACTACTCTTTAACATCATTATAAGACAGGCCCTGTTAATTACATATTTAGTTCTGTAAAACAATATAAAAATCAAAGAAAAATATTATTGAAAAAAAAAACCTCATCTTTCTAAATTAAGACTGATTTCTTCCTTTTTATTATTTACTTTGTTTGTTATTCGTTTAGGGTGGTTGCTCCATTTCTCTGTTCTCTTCTCTATTCTTTTCTTCTCTTCTCTTCTATTTTCTTCTCTCTTGTGTAGCATTATGTTTAGGCTAAGAGCCAAAGCTAAATTTTTTGTTAAGTTCAGGATATTCACTCTAGATAAATTGTAGCCTGAGCATTGTTGTAGAACCATATTAATTGGATTAACCTTCTTTCTTTTTTTTTTCTTTACCCAGCTGCTGAAACAACAGTAGCCCAAGGTGAGCTGACGGGAGAAGAGATCTCGGAGTCGCCCCTCCCACCTCCAGTAGATAACAGGATAGTGGAGAAAGGAAAGGCAGAATTTTTGGTAAGATATATAAATGCATGCTAAACTTTCTTTAGTATTGGTGCTGTAACATATTTTCTGTGATGACATTAGTCATGGTTTATTTTGTCAAAGATACACCCTACATTTAAGTGTTTGTTTTGCATTTTGGTTAAAGTCAGGGTTAAGTCAAGAATCCAGCTCGTGTAAAATATTATCTACAGAACAATGGTTGCTGGAGCATGTGTGTCACAACAATAGTTTTGGGTGTTAAAAAAGGTAAGAAATATATACAAATGTAAAAACTAGTACAAAATTGTCTTTTTTACCTAAAATTGTATGTTTTGAAGAATTATTGTGTTAGATTTTTTTTTTTATTCCAAGTAATAGGCCAGATATCTGAAAGAAAATATTGATTGAGCTCATTGAAAGGCCATGAAATTTTGAAATACATGAACCAGTAGGTCATCACAAAATTATTATAGAAGGATCGCAATTAAACAAATTTTTGTAGGTGAATTTCAAATAGTTTATTTGCTATGAAAGAGGTTCTTAACATTGCTTTTGGTGAACGTCATTGTTGATGATTTGTTAACATTTGAACATCACCTCATGTAAAATTTTAAGACAATTTTTTTTACTGAAAAACTAATACACCTCTTGTAAGGTGTATGCCTTACTAAATCAATTATTTGTTAACCAGTGATTTTTCTCCCATTTTGTTTCCATCTTTTCCTTGATTATTAAAATCGAATTTGAAACACCCCTCTTACATCTACTCTCCCATGTTCATTATGGTCATTTACTCCTTTCATACAACCTAATCACCATGACAACAACACAATCAATAATTGACCAATCAGAACCTTCATTTGCCCGGCGTCTCACCGGTCTATTTACCCTACGTCATGGCTGAGTTTGACAAGGGCAGAAAGAAGAGCAAGGCTGTGAACAAGATGATGACATCATCTGAACATGAGGGGGAAACCCCTACAGGTAGATTTCGTTCCTTCAAGTTGTCATCCTTTCTCCAATTTTAGCATTGCAACTTTTATAGCTGCGTAGTTCCTGCAGTTTTTTATTCACACATCCCTTCATGCTCTTTCATCGTTGCTGTAGCTGTTTAGTTCAGAATTTGCATGTTGCAGCTTTTTAATTGAATTTAACAATGTTCAAATTGTTTTATATTTAGAATTGTTTCCCTTTTGTATATGTACAAACATATATGACGTCTTCTGTTTACTACAGATATTTCTTGCTTTCATCCACAAATTAGAGCAGTGCATATTTTTCTCCTTTTTATAAAAACAAACTATTTTTGTTTTGTTGTTGTTGTTTTTTTTTCCTTTTTTCATGAACTTATATTCATATTTTAGGCACACTATTCGACTGTCATCCCATTTTATCCTTCACCTTTTCAGTTTCAATAATTTGCTTTGTCAGCTTGTTATTAAAGTTATTCGTGCGTAAGGATTTTATATTCATACTTACATGCTAATCATTGTGCATGATGAATTTCCCATTTTTCAAATATATTTAGCATGCTGCCAGAAATACTCCTGTGCTTCAAGTGTCACACAACATTATATTTCCCTTTTATTTAAATGTTTAAAAAACTAGCTTTTTTTCTGCATGACATATTTGAAAGTTTAGAATTATACTCACTTTTTGTATGGTTGCTTTTGTTTGTTGCTATTATAAATTTCACCTGTATTTGCAGTGAAATATTATAAAGATTCTGCTATATTATACAATGTAGTTTGTTTGTGATATTTTGCAATCAAGTATAATCACTTATATATTGCACGAAATCATTATTTATTTTGCTAATATATAAACAAAAGCATGGTATATACCGTAGTGCTACACCAAAGTAGTGAAATGTGTGTTGTGCTTGACAGAAGTAGAGTATTTTACTTATCAAGTCAATGTTTGCTCTTGTGTCTTTTAAATTGTGAAAGTATTTTTTTTTTCTCAAGCTGTTCGCTATCAAAGCTTATAAGTTGCTTGAGCATGAAAGAAAAATTTGTCCCATCTGCAGCTCACATTTCTGCATCTTACAACATAGAGCTAACTATGGCGTCCGTCGCGATTGAAGAGTAAGATTTAGAAAAGTGATGATGTAGAAATATTCATATTTGTAATTGAAAGAATGGTGTGATAGATTGTGCTACTAGCGATTTAAACTGTATAGCTGTTGAAATTTTACTTTGCTTTCCATAATTGCAATTTTGCAGGATAGCTAGAAAAGCTAAATTATATAAATGTTGTATGTAGTGCCTGTTACCGTGGTGTGTGTCCTTCTAGCTGCCCCCCCCCCCCCCCACCCTCGTCTCCTTCAAAAATCACATACAGTAGTAAAGGTTAGGGTTTTAATGTTTGAGTAGGTTAAATATTTAATTTACTCTTTAAATGACACGTACTGTCTTAGAGACATGGTTTAGTTCTAAAATTTAGTGCCGGGCTTTCTCTTATACCCATATGTATAAAGGCCCATTGCTGACATCAAATGAATTACATGTGAATTTGTCTCATACATTAGGAACTCGAGTGCTGAAATAAACAATTTTACATCCATCAATGACTTGTGTTAGCATGAAATGTGAATTTGCACATCACTTGTTCATGAAAGACTTATTGATGATGTGGATGGGTTACCCCAAGCACTGAGTCAGTGAATACATGCTGCTGTTGAATATACCATAACTCTGTATCCAAAATTTGCTACTTCAATGGTTGTCCCTCATACCAGGACTTGGTACTGATACTAATAAGGTGTACTAATTTCTTATACCTCGATGTACAAACTTTTTTTATTCATTAAGGCCCAAGGACTGATATCTACCTTTGCATCATCTCTTTATTAAGCTTCAAGAAAGTTGTACCATTAATCAATGTTTTATTTCTTTCCATTTCATACAGATAGGGACCTAAAATTAACTTGAAATATCTTTCCCTTCAAGTTCCTTAAACAGCAGGAACTTAAGATCGTATATATCACCCATCTGTACAGTGAGTTTATCAGAAGGACACAGTGCTTCCCTTTTCCTGTCTTTGGTCACCGATTATTCTTAGCCCTCAACATGAAACTTCGGAGGAAGCCCAGAAAGGAAAAAATAATTTCTGCACCCATATTCTCAGCATAAAACACACATTTGTTACATATGTACAGTGCTAATAATCAAATTACTAACCATCATTTTTCACTTCAAGAATGTAGTGCTAGCACCAAAGAAAATTCTGTACTTGTGATCTCACCTAAAAAAGCTTGGTGAGGATGGCGAACTCATATGACACTCATCTGTTACACTTTCTGTGCTAACACCCAATGTATTATACTACCTATTCTTTACACCTCAAGGACGTAGTGCTAGCACCAGTGGCATTTTCTTGATCCATCTGTTATCTTAAAGACTTGGTGTTGATCATGAAGGGATGACATCTATGTTACACCTTCAGTGCTAACATCCAATGTCTTGGAGGATCTAGTCCTCCCCCTGCAACTGTGTTTAGCCAAAACTGGCTTCAAACTGTAAACCTCTTGATTTCAGGTATAAAAGTGGAGGATTGACTACTATACCATAGTGCTACAACATACACACTTCAAACATCATATTTCATTATCTATCTTGTACACCCAACTGACAAGGGTGTTGTGTCATCTCATGTTCCATTTAGCTATTATCCATTCTCTTTCCTCGACATTATTCTTAAGGAGGAAGCCCAGAGAATACTTCTTTACCCATGTTCTCACTTTAAAGCCCCACTGCACTACTTTAAGCTACTTGCGCCCTCTATATAGCAAACAATGCCTAATCGGTGCCTGTTGGTCCACTATGATCCTCTTTTTCTTATGTTACCGTAATTAAGAGCTGATTTGATGAGATAACCACCTGTCAGTGACCTTACAGGGAGGTCTAATCCCCCTGCCAAACTAGTGCAGATGGGCTTTAATGAAGGACTGTACATACCTGACAACCCTATTTTACACCTACAGTGCTAATAGCCAATGCATTTTGACACCTATCCTTTACACCCCAAGGATGTAGTGCTGCCTCCTGCTCCGTTCGGCTATCAACCATTCTCCATCCTTGACATCACCCTCGAGGAAGAGGCACAGAAGAAGGCCAAGAACTCCAAAACGGCCGGTCTTGCAAACCAGCTGAGGGTAGGAGCCAAGCTGAACAAAAGCATAGGTGACCGTTAAACTTGATCAAACCTTGCACGTCATCTAACAAATTCTATATCAGAACATTCTATAACTCACTTAAAGGGAGTGTATCATGGCAAATACTGGTTAACGCCATCTACATGTACGTCTTCTTTTGGACAACTGCACGTAAACGAATGGACTTGATTAACTGGGTCAGCGCGCGCTAGCGTTCACGAAACAGACTGAAGTTCTCCTCACCCTTCGGTTTCGCATATGTTGCACGCACGTGAATGCTGCGGTCGCGTCGTCCGTAGTCGTACTATACCTGATTGGCCTAGAGTAGGGCCACGGGAAAGACACATAGTCTCGTCATGATTCACTCCCTTTAAATACCCCAGTCACACCAGCAAGACCATCACCAGACCTACAACAGACTGAACAAGGAATTCTCTTACGCCAAATGGCAAAATATATGTTGGTTTGGAGTCGATGAGGCGTCAGTTCGGCGGTGTGACTGAGGTATAATTCCACCTCTGATTTATGGACTAATTAACATCATGGGTATATTTCATATTGGTCTGTCTTTCTTTCTTTTTGTTTTGTTTTGAGAAATTTGGTGTGGGGGTTTCAGAGGCACGAATAACACAGCTATCGATTTGACTTGGTGATTGGGTTTCAAACTATATCCGACTTTTAGAATATCTCTTTTAGTCCTTCATTTCCAGACTCATTAATTGTTTTGGTGTTCTGATTTCTAAAATCCTCCTTCTAGTTGTTCATACACTGTAAGATTAGGATGGAAGTTATTAATTAACTTTTATTAAACAGACTTGTAATACAGGTTATTATTTTTTGTTTTGTTAAACCAAGATTAAAGACGCTCTCATAAATTTATCCCAGTGCATTTTCTGTAGATATTTTTTTATAAAATCAAATACGCATAGGGAGTTTTTTTTAATGCTGACAGGTATGAGATATATATGGCAATGTTGCCGATGTAGTAATGTAAACTTATAGATGTTTGAATCATTTTATTGCAACTTTGTGCTCTAAGATCCATATACCTTAATATTTGTAGGTAATAGATTAATGCAACTTGATTTACTTCTTATAATTATACTTGCTACAGTCAGATCAGTTTTAATAACCACCTGTATAGAAAGACCACCTGTCTATAAAGTCCACATTTTTTTGTTTCCCTTGAAAATAGTTGTCATTGAAATATGTACTAAAATAACCTGTACATAAAGACCACCTGACTATCAAGACCACTTTTCTTGGCTCCCTTGAGTGGTCTTTCATACAGGTTTCCCTGCAGTTACTAGCAACCAAAGCACTTGCAGTACTATTTGGTATATGCTTGCACTCATTTATTTCTATTTCAATTACTTATTGACGTGGGCAATGGTATAGTAGTGGGAAGGTATCTCGATTGTGATGCTTCAGTTTCTTTTCTTCAACAGTGCTTTCATACTGTTTTCTTTGATCTTGTAGACTAGACTGGTTCACATATGTGTTTGAATTTTCCATGGCTGTTCCACCAATGATGATGATTTTATTTTTAATTATTCAATCACCTGATTACTCATTTGAGTAAGAAAAATGAACATTTGCTTATTATATGTTGATATGTCAGGGAAAGCATCAACAAGGCTTTTGTGTGGTGAAAAGTAGCCATGGTAGAAGAAGTAGACATTTAATTTTGACGCATATGTGAACCAGCCTATGGACCTGAACTTTGTATAGCACCAGTTTTCTCTGTGTTTCAATCAAGTAGTTTTCTGATAGACCTCACCAACGTTTGACCTTTGACCTTTTTCTCAGCTTCACCCACGCCTAGTGGCAAGCAATCTTTAGTCTCTCCCTCGCCCGGCGCCCAGGGCCGCTCTGCCTCTCGCACGCCGAGCGGCAGAGTCCCCTTGGCTGCGTCTCCTTCGCCTAGTGTATATCGCGAGACACAAACACCCGGTATAGGTAGGCTTCCTGCACCAGTTTCTTCTTCGGGCCAATTAAGGCCGGCCTTGTTTTGGTTTTGTTTTTGTCACATGCACTCTTGCTGTGGGTAGTTGGCACAAAATGAAATGATTAATGCATTGGCGGTCTAGAAGCAGTTAGCTGCTTCTAGATCAGGCCCCTACCATGTCTAACCCAACAAGCCGAGGTGGCACCTTTTTTTTTTCCTTTCAAAAGGCCATAAATAGATAATACTTTCATAAACAGGGAGGGAGGGAGGAAAAAATGCGTTGTTGTAAAAATGGGATTTAAATGCTCAGCAAATATTTTTAAAGATGAATTGGTGAAAAGTGGGAAAATTGCAATGTTTGTCAAATAGGATTTGAAAGCGTGATTTTCAAAGAAGACTGGTGAAAAGAGAGACGTGTGTTTTTGTAAAATGGATTTTAAATGCTTGGCAAATAAATTAAAAGGAAACCGGTGAAAAGGGAGGAAAGGTTGATTCATGTATTGTTCAATGGGATTTGAATGCTCTGTAAATTATTTCAAAGGAAAACTTGTTGAAAGGGGAAATTTGCGATGTTTGCATAATTGGTTGGAAATTGTTATGTACGATTTTAAGGAAAAAAAAACTAGACAGTATAAAGGGGGGAAAAGAGTTTGTAGAAAGAATTTTTATTAAATGCCTTGCAAATGATTTCACAGGATGAAAACTTGGTAAAGACAAAGGGTTGAAAATACATTACTTGTTAAATGGGAGCAGTCAAACACAATAAATTAACAATAAATTAAAAGGAAACCGGTGAAAAGGGAGGAAAGGTCGATTCATGTATTGTTCAATGGGATTTGAATGCTCTGTAAATTATTTCAAAGGAAAACTTGTTGAAAGGGGAAATTTGCGATGTTTGCATAATTGGTTGGAAATTGTTATGTACGATTTTAAGGAAAAGAAAACTAGACAGTATAAAGGGGGGAAAAGAGTTTGTAGAAAGAATTTTTATTAAATGCCTTGCAAATGATTTCACAGGATGAAAACTTGGTAAAGACAAAGGGTTGAAAATGCATTACTTGTTAAATGGGAGCAGTCAAACACATTACTAGTGGATACTTAAAAGGCCCAACAGAGGGACAGATTTTGTACTGTTTTTATTTTGTATCCAAATCATGCCCTAGGGGAATTTTCCCCCAAAATTCATTACACTTGCATCTCTTCAATTAAACCTCCTGAATGCAACAAAATCTCTCTCTTAGCAATGTCCTTTTATGCAAATTGAATTATATAAATGTAGCATACGTTAGTTGGATTTGATTCTGAGTCGTTGAATTGTATAGATATTGTTATTGTTTTAAATTTCATGTGTTTTCAAGTGTCTTCTCCAAATTTTAACAGGAAGCTGATATTAGTTCTTATTAAGAGACAGTTATTCCATTGAACTATCTTCCATTCATTAGAGCACTGAGGTCCATAAATTTTGCTGCAGCAGTTTTCAAACCATGTCAGGAATTTAATGGTTAAAAATATTATACAAACTCTACTTCTTCTTAAGTATTAGAGATATTGTTGCTAAAAATTATTTTCTTTGTTTTCTTTCTTTATTTATTTACTGGGGGGTATTTTTTTTAGGGGGGAGGGGGGGGGGGGGTTCAAAGTGAAGAAAGAACTTTAAGGTCTTCACTGCCACCTGTGTCATTGATGTCACTAGATTAAAATAGTGTTCTAGTACGATTCCTAAGAATAACATTTTTACACAGACCCTAGCTCCCACCTTTGCACTCTAAACATACTACATCTGCACCAACTTGTCTCTAATATAGAAGTTCGTTATTCATAAATAGAATATTATCTCTGATTTCTTTCATATACCTAGAGTTTTTTCTCACCCATCATAAAATTGAACCCCAACCCTCCATTATTGTGTTAATGAATCCTGTTCATGCCTTGATCCGCCACCAAAGGTGGTGCCAGAGGCATAATGTTCTTAGGCTGTCCATCCATTTGTCCGTCTGTCCCACCTTCTTGATACCAGGATATCTTGATAACCATTGAAGAGATTGCTTTCATATACGGTACCTCTAATTGATACAAACATCAAATAGTTCAATAATTTAAAAAAAAGAGAACTTGACACTATTTCATTTAAAAAAAGAGAATGTAGAATAGCAATCACATGTATTTTATTGAATAGATTTTACAAAAGTATTTGTACAGTGAATAGGAGATGGTGCTTTCACAGAGATGTGTGTATATGAGACATATTTAAAAGGTCTTTGTTTTTCTTTATGCAAACACTGTTCCTTTGCATTGAATTTCACAGTCATGAACTTGTTTTAAATGTAAAGGAGAAAGAAAGGTCTTTTCTAAGTCAGGAAACTTCAGATAATATTGACATTTTGGCAGTATAAACTTCCTACAGTACTGAAATGCTTAACCTGAAAAGAAAAGGAAAAAAACGGCAGCACCTTTGATTCATCATTCAACTTCAAGCAGACATAATGGTAACAGAAAATGAAACGAAACGTGCTATCTTAGAGTTTTCTTTCACAACACAAAGTTCTTTCATCTATACCGTTAGGATCACACTTTTTTATGCATAATTTTCTTTCTTTTGTGAATGCTTTCATTGTCGCCATGGCAAACATAAATTCCCGCTATGTACTGTGCATTGTCTACTTGGTAAGCATTGTGCAAACATTCATTTTTCGAAGATCTTTTTCTTTAGTTTGAAACTTGCCCTACTTTTTAGGGGATTCTGTTGCAGACTACCTTCCCATACATTGAGACACATGACAATCATGTTTTCTTTGCAATGTTTTAGATGTGAAGTAGGTGTGTAGTTTAAGATTTTTGTTTTTAAACTGTTCCCATTTAGGGGTTTCTGTTGTGCAAATTGCCTCTTATGCATTGAGACCCATGTATGCTTTACTGGCAATATTTAAGTGTGAATTAGTTGTGAATTAATTTGTCTAATGAAATGTATCCAGTGTTTATGACAGTTACAGTATCTGCTGTGTTTTTTTCTGCATTTATTCATTTATTTGCAGCATAGGTCGTATGTTCTATAGTTTTAGATTTTTGATCCCTTGCACATCATTGGCATGGCATTTAGTGTAGTTTTTGTTTTAAAGCAAAATGGGGGAAATAATATGTGTTTTTTTTTTTTCTGTAGATATGAAACACATTAAAACATTTGATTTTATTTGTCACCATTGATCCAAAGACCAAAACAAAAATGCTACTGTCTGAAAGATTGCTGCAAAAAGAACAGCAAATGCTTACATTATATAGAAATGCATGTTATTAATAGCATAAATGTTTTTAGCTGCATTCATATTTTATGTTTCTTGGGCCATATTCAACTCAATTCGCGGATTAAGTCAATTTTTCCTTTTTGCATTTGGCTTGGCTAAGTAAAATGTCTCAACTCGTGCTCACATCGAAATAAGCTGACTTACTGATAACCATTGTGATGTCACAGGCCTGCTGAACAAGGCCTTCAAAATAGTCAGCCTAACTCAGCTAGAGAGGTGTCTAATTTAACTTATAAGGTAAAATACTTAACCAAAAGCTTCAATTCAATACCAAAGTTGGCTCTAGCGTAAGTATTTTACCTAAGCTGAAAAACGACTAAAATACTAATACTTCTAACATAATTATGGAATTGAATACCGGCCCTAATTGTGCTTTCACCTAACACATTTTGACTGCATGTTTACACCATTTCTGCAGTGCTTGTTTCCAATGCACTCAAGTTTGTTAATGATCTAGACAGCACTGACGAAGGTAACTGAAATTTTGTTGATGTTGTGCATAAAAAAAATTCTCATTTGTTGTTTGTTCATCCTAGAATATATATATATATATCTATGTTACTTCAGTTTACGTTTACTCAATCATGACTTTATGAACTTCAGTGTACATCAGGGGCTTGTTGTTTTGTAGTGCGGGGGCACAACCTGCCCATGACGCCCTTTGAAAAAATATAAAGTGGCATACCTTAACTGTATGAAGACAAAATTGTGCCTCCTTTCAAATTTTAAACCTGAAAGCCACAAGAAATAAAATGTAAGATTGTGCCCCAACCCACACCCCTTTTTTTTTACAAAAACGTTAACCTGCCCCTGATATACATGTACATAGCTTGTATACTCAATACATGACCCACTCAAGATGTTTTGATCGAATTTTGGAAGAGCTACTTTTGTTTTTAGTTTACTCTTTACAATCATGTCTGACTTTAGCTTATCAGATTTAGAATTAGAAAATATGTACCCATCATTTCATTCTATATTAGCTCATAATATATTATTCTAGTTTTAAATGAACCTCAAAATTTATCTGATTAGAATATATTTTTCTGTGTGTTATAAACTGCTACATTAGAAAGAAATTCCTTTTCCTGTTTCAGCACCAAACTTCCTTTGATCAACGTAAAGCTTCAGCATTATATAATATATAACATGCAATCATTTGCAGTAAAAGGAAATCACTATTTTGATGTAGTTCATTTGTAACAACTGCATGTTTTTCTTGAACTTGAAATTTGGGCAAGAAAGTCCTAAGGTGCCTTTTTTTTCTTTGCTGTTTTTTCACCATTTTTAAAAGTAGTTTTATACCACCTTATCTTGACTAGGGATATCACTTCAATAAGTGGTATTCTTGAAGTCATTTCCCTAGTCAAGATAATTGAGATCAGAGAGAAGAAAATAGAGGAATAACATTTTAGGTTTCTGGGAAATACCATAAAAATATCTATAGAGAAAATAGCCCCCCCCCCCCCCCCCCAAACAAAAAAACAAAAAAAGATATGCATGCAAAATACAACCAGAGAGAAGTTACAGTGGTTTTGTTTCCAAATGAATTTCCTCTATCTGTGCGTCTGTCTTTGTCTCTAGCTAATTTTCTTGGCCTCTCTTTTAACACCCCCCTCCCCTTTTTTTTTGTTGGTTCTCTCTCTCTCTCTCTCTCTCTCTCTCTCTCTCTCTCTCTCTCTCTCTCTCATCTGTCTGTGTGTGTCTCTACATTTCTTTCCTGTTTCTATTTCTCTGTTGAGTTTAAATAATTGTACCTTCTCTCTATTGTAAATATAGAAATATTTTCTCCCTTTTCCTCTCTCATTTTATTTGTCTTTGGAGTTAGAAATTTACACAGATAGGAGACAAAGTTATTGCAGTTATCCATGTAGAACATTTGCCCTTAAAATCCCATTTATTTTTTGTACTTTGTGCATGCTTAGTGCTAGAGTTTCATGTATTCTTCATTTTTGTCAATGTTTTGAATTTGTTTATTATTCACATATTTTGAATCTTAGACTCTACAGTTAAGTTTGTTGTGAATTTGACTCAACTTGTCATCATGACGTCATCCAAACCATTTCTATTCAAATAATGTAGATAAAAACTTTCAAATGTAAAGCTGTACATTTAGTAGTACTTACTGAACACATGATTTAACGTCATTATCTTTCAAAGAGCTGATTTAATATTCATGGTTATTTTCATCACTGTAGATTTCATTCCACTTGTATAAAGCCCAAATAATATATTCTCATATCAATCAATGATTTAGGGTAATTTTTTCATTTATACGCTGTTAACAATTTTATTTAATTATGAAAGAAACCATTTCTAAAGTTATTCTTGAATTATTAATTGTATAATGAATTAGGATGATTGTTTACCGTGATGCTTTGGACCCATCCAAATTTCATCAAATTTGCTAAACCTGCCTGAAAATCTCTAACAATCAAAAGCTCTGTACATGAGTGAAGTCACCTATACATTCTAGGTACATATATGTAGGAATAAGCAAATGTGGCTTCAGAAGTTGTTCCAAATTTTAAACTCTATTATATTCATATTTGAAATATGAGAACCTTTCAAAAGAAGTCCTTTTCGTGGGACATACTATTCTTATTATTAGTATTCTGATTTCAAGGAGTGAGAGTGCTCACAATATATTTTTCACTCTGACAAGAATTCGACCTTCTCAATAATTGTTTGCTCTCAACTCTTAAACCTACAGATGAAATCAACATGAAATCAGATCAATTCACTGTTGACAAGCTGAAGGACTTCAAGCTGAGCAAAGCAAAGAGAGAGAAGTACTATGGTGACCTCAGATATGCCAGACCAGGTCAGTGTAGAGATTTTTCACCTTTGAGAACAGGTCCAGCAACAGGGCCCCATTTCACAAAGCTTGTCATCAGTGAGAAATGATAGTTTTTGTTATAAGCTACTGAAATCCTTGCTTCTGACTGGTTATCAGCAGATTTGTCACTGATTTTTGTCATTTGTCATTGAAAAAGGTTTTGTGAAATGGGGCACAGAAATGTTGTTATAATATCATTTTGAAAGGGGCAGTGGAGGAGGAAGGGGAGGGGTGTTAATTGTACTAAATTCATGTACAAATTGTTTTAAGAAGAAAAAAAAAATGGGGGGGGGGCGGTTTAGATTTAGAGTGTCTTTGTACATGTGAACAGAGATGTTCCCTTTTTTTCTTTTTTTAAACAAGTTTTAAAAATAAGTCATTTTGTGTGATTTGCTGATCAACCTGGGATATCTCAATTACCAGACTGGCAGAAATAACACTAAAATAGATGGAGTAGCAGTGCATAGCCCCTTTAATCATGTCATAATATTAATTGTCATTTCAAACGATGTCAATTCAGTTTGAAGTCAATCCTCAATTAAGTTCACTTTCATCATCTTTCTCAGCCATGATCTGCCTACTTCAAGGGAGGGGGAAGGGGCATGTCAATTTTCTTTTCAGGTTAATCACTTGGGTATGTAAAATAAACGTAAAATAAACATCCAGTGATTCATTTCAATTCATTTCTACCCACTACCCGCTACCTACAGGTGAGTACGTTATCCTGATCGATGACATCACTGAGCCTCCGTTCCTTGGCTTCCGTCTTCCCACTGCCTTCTGTCTGGCCAAGGTGGCCTTCCCCAAGAAATCCAAGAAGGTGGCCAAGTCCAAGAAAGATTCAAAGTCCAGCACCAAACTGGCTGCAGGTGGCGACTGATTGATTGATTGATTGATTGACAGACAGACAGAGATGACATCCTCTGTCGAACAATTAATGGACACTCAATGACATTTGATTGGAAGAAGTGCCTCTGAACCGAAGGGATCCTGGTACCCGTTTCACAAAGCCTTTTTTCAATGACAAATGACAAAAATCAGTGACAAATCTGCTGATAACCAATCAGAAGCAAGGATTTCAGTAGCTTATAACAAAAACTCTCATTTGTCACTGATGACAAGTTTTGTGAAACACCCCGCTGAAGCAAAGATACTTTCCAAAGAGAGATGGACCACCTGCTATGGATATTGTGAATCGCTTGTGGAAAATCTGCTGCAATGGTACTTGAAGAAATACAGATATATGGAGTGAAAGTGAAGACCCGCTAAGTCCAGAAATAAAAGGCAGAGTTGTGACTTCTGTGGCCTGTAGAGGGCGCTTCAGCCAGCAGCAGATCATTTAAGAGATACTGTTACTTTCTTTTACTTTCCATTTATAAGTGTCACTTTCCAGGTTCCCATTGATTTGTGGCAAAAGGCAATGAACTGTTTATGTTTTCACATATATAGTTATACTCTATAAATCCGTTAAATGCGCATCTAAACAGATTATTACACTTCTGCAGAAATAGGCCTAGGAGTTTCATTTCAATGCTAAATTTAATTTTGGTCAAAAATTCTGTTGCTTCCGGTTCTCCTGTGTAAACATGCTGATTGACTTAAATTATCAAGTGACCAAAGTCATCCAGTAAGAGCATATATACTGTTGCAGTAAAGCCACTCTTTAATGCACAACCTGTTAAATTTCAATGGAGACACTTTATTGAAAGTTGTTAAAACCACATGACCTAATAATGCCAAATGAATTTAAATATGTATATATGATATATGAAAGATATATATAATTGGATATTTATCTGTAAATAACTAACATTCCTATCTTCCACACGATGTGTGGTTATAAATTTGATATTTCTGTTTGTACTCTGTACTACCTTCTCTTTCCTGCCTTCATGATGTGTTTTAAAGCAGTGAATGCTGTCGATGTTACTGAACAGTGTAGATTTTAGTTCCATTGGCCTGTATTCTCGAAAAGCCAAACACTTAAGCCAGGTTTAAACCCTGCCCAGACCTCCCGCACGAAAAACAAACTTAACCTTTACTGAAATACTCCTTCCTTATTCTTTTTTTGTTAAACACCTTCGGATGAGTAGGTAAGCATAGTTAACTTAATTGTGCTCTCATTTTTGTACAACTTTCTGAACATAATGAGGATTATTTATTTTTAATATATCATCCTGATTTATTATCCTCTTCAAAAATGTCATGTAGCTCTCTGCTTTGTTGTCCATATCTAACATATTGAGATACATAGTTGTGACACCCACGCACATCTGTGATCAAAGGTCAATTCGTGGAGCTCCAAATAGTTCCCTTTCACATACAATCTCTATGGGAGGGAAATATTTGGAGCTCAATGAATTGATCTCATATGTGTACGCATGTCACAACTATCTCTCAATTTACGCTATTGTCCTTGTTGTAATTGTGTCATTTTTACTGTTGATTAAATGTGGGATTTTAGTCTATGTTTGTCTACTGTAATGAGGAAAGAGTATTAAAGCAGGAATGATGCAAATTGTACATGAATTTGCACATTGTCATTAATGCAGTATTACACACTACATGTACAAACTGGAAGGGGAGAGAGAGAGAGGGGGGCAGGGGCAGATGAGAGAGGGTGGAATGTGTGGTGGAGAGAGACACAGAAAGAGAAGTTAGACGGTTGGGGTAGTTAGAGAGAGAGGGTGAGGGGTTAGAGGAGAGAGCAATTAAGTGGGAGGGATGGTGGAGAGAGACATGGTAGAAAGAAAAAAGGAGAGGGGTGGTGTAGTGGAAAGAGACAGAATAGAAAGGTTAGAGCGATGGGGGTACTATTGTAGTGGAGAAAGAGTGAGAGATTGGGTGAAACTGAAGACGGTGTGATGAGAGCAAGTTTAAGAAAAAGGGGACAGGGAAAGGGTGACGATGAATTAAAAGAAAATGAGAGGCGACCGAGGTTGGGAGAGGTGGGAAGAAATAGAATAGTCGGAGAAAGCGAAGGCAAGTACAAGGGGAGGAGAATGAGGGAAAGGATAGGGTGAAAACAGAAAGTGAACTTGATTAAGAATAAATCTGACGATGTGTATGTGTGTGAGAGAAAGAGGGAGAGAGATATGTATGTGTAAGACATACAAAGAGGGCAGAGGACAATGAAAGAGTGTTACAACTTGAAAGAAGAGACTGAGAGCGATCATCATCGTACAGATTATATAATTTGAAAGAATGGGAAATCATCACCGCCACCACCACCGTCATCATCATCAAAATCTTTATCACTAACACCACCACCCTCATCATCGCCAATATCACCACCAACTCATCATCATCACCACCATCATCATTAAGTTTAAAGAATTTGAAAGAAGAGTAGATCATCATCATCATCAGCAGCACCACCACCATCATCATCTTCATAAACATCATACTGCAAGGAACGACCTTAGAGTTGGAATAGCCCTTTTGTTTACAAAAAACACCTTTATTCATATTATATAAAAATGTAATTTCATACAAAGCTTACTGTTTAAAAGCTGATATATAGACTACTGACATTATCATTAATACAGGTATTAAATGTCTTCAATTTTGCATAGACGTGTAGAGTTGATGACAAAATATAGTGTGTCACTTCTTATAACAAAGGCATGTATCAGTGACAGGCCTGTACCCCCCCCCCCGCACAAAAAAGGGTTATCTTTGGAAGACTTGTGTGTCTCAAAATGATTATATATATATATATATATATATATATATATATATATATATATATATATATATATATATATATATACCTACACAATCATCAAGACATAGGAAGACATGTTTATAACACATACGAAACAAATACGAAGCATAAAATATAAACTCATGTGATACAATAATATGAATACAAGTAGAAAACCATTTAGTCAATACACCATTATCGCATGCCTCCCCCTTTTTTAAAAAATATTATTAATTGTCCATTTCTATTTTCTGTAGTTAGTACTATTTCGTAAGCTGAGCTATATA
Organism: Strongylocentrotus droebachiensis; assembly: GCA_035222895.1. NCBI lineage: Eukaryota > Metazoa > Echinodermata > Echinoidea > Camarodonta > Strongylocentrotidae > Strongylocentrotus > Strongylocentrotus droebachiensis. Next base: position 52,645 of record JAVYIG010009861.1, read on the forward strand.
TTTGCTACTCGAGATATTGCAACCATTAATGCATAATATACAGGAAAACAGTTTGATAATGATATCATTTACTCAGTCGAGACTCATCAGCATCAATACTGTTCTTCCTGAAGACCCTGCGATTATACAATCACCCCATCAATCTCCAGTTACCCTTGGATTGAGAATTAGGCGACTGAACCTCTATGCCATAACACTGTCATATTAATTATTGTAAGACACTGTAATTAAAGAACAGACCTTCATGGAAACATTCCTCAAGCTTGCGCGACCGAAGAAAATCGACTGACTGTTTTAAAAGCACAATCGGTTCTACTGGAAATGACCGATATATTAGTTGGGCAAGTACACGCCCTCCGCTATAATTATAGTTGATTGGGTAAAGAAAGAGAGATAGGGGGATGGGAGGGTTAGAAGCGAGAGTGCGAGTGAAAGAAAAAGACAGAGAGACAGACAAAAGTTAGAGAGAGACAGAGATAAACGCAGAGACGGAATGTAGAAGAAAAAGGAGAATGGAAAGTCCCCCACTCTATCCTCTCGCACGATGACTCGATCCGCTCCCTCCCTCGCATTTCATCCTGGCCTCGTAAGACTACCAGTCCTCCTCCTGCACCCCCCACCCCACCCCACCCCATCCTTCCTCTAAATGGACCCATGGCACGCCACCGGCTGAAACAGTAAAAAATACCACTACAGTGGAATCTCTTTATTCTTGTTCGATCCTCCGGACCAAGGATTACCTTAATGAAACCCAGATATATAAGCTAAAAGACATAGAAACAAACAAACATAACGAAAACAATTAAGAAGTGGGATCGGCAAAATTACCCTATGTATCATAATAAAAGGTTGTTCTATATTAGAGTGTTCTTGATGATGAGGTTTCATTGCTTAAGACGATCGAATCCCGGGTTTCAGTCAATTTTATTAATGCAGACGAGAAGACTATAAAGATAATTACAAAAAAAAACAAGGAAAATACAAACACGCTACGAGATAAATGGGCATGAATCCGTCAAATCGCCTTCTTTATGAAAACAAGGCGAATATATAGGTTTTAGTTTTCGGGTATGACTGTCCATATTACTTTACTGTATAGCACAACTTTTCAAGTCTAGCAAAATCCAACTGACACCTTTTTATATATCTGACGTTGATTTACCCTTCGATCGTCTAATATCATCCGATCATAACTGATTACCCGGCCATAGCTATTAGAGTAACAGTAGTTTCGTCAACGGAAGCTATGCTCGTTCCTAGGTCATATTCATGGGGCGCAACAATTGTTCCCTCCCATACAGATTGCGTGGGAGTGATCTGCATAAATTGTCCTTTTAACGCGTCACAACTATCTCTTTCAATACGCTATGGGACTACCCAGAGCCCTATACACAGAGTTTGGCCAACTTGTGTTTCATTAATAATCAACATGGCGTATATTATTTTGTTATGTGCTTGCCAATGCACAAAACAGTATTCGCCAATATGTTTTCAATTCGAACCGGATTGGTCACATTCTCTTTATCAAAACCAATTGTCTCTGGGAATACCATGCCGACGCCATTTTGTATTTTATCAAGTGGCGGCGGGTCGATCAAGCCTCGTTGCCGATCGCGGTCAGGTTATCGAGCGCGATCAACTTTTTCCTCTTCATCATCGAGATGGTCTTGATGATGCCGGCCAGCGTGAGGGAGCCGAGGATGATACAGTAGATGACGAAACGATCCATGGGGATGCCGAGACCTTCGACGGGGATACCGGCCACAGCGGCCTTGGCCCGTGCTCGACTGATGGAGTCCATGATGATGCAAGCGCCGACGATGACGACGACGCCCACCGGCATGAAGATGGCGATGAGGCAAAAGTTGACTTTCTGAATCATCTAGATAGAGATAAAGATAGAGGCAAGAGAGAGAAGAAAGAAAGAATTATGAGAGAGCAGGCTAGGGTCTTCAAGATCAGCCATTGGATATAATTATGGATGTGAAAAATGGGATATATTTTAGTGGTAATGCAGGGCAATGGTCACTGAAAGGTGTGTAATGCACATGGCACCACATTTTAATATGGATCCCCACTAAAAAAAAAAGGTACAACTACCAGAACAACATCAAGCAAACATGGAGATAATGTGGGGATGATATATTATATTCTATATCGAAATACTGTTCTAACGTTTTTGTCTTTAACGTTACCAGCTTCCTTCTTCTTTCTTTTATTATTCCAATTGTTATTAATGTTTTAAAGCCCATCTATACTAGTTTACAGGAGGGATTAAGACCACCCTGCAAGGTCACTCAAAGGTGTTTTTTCATGAAATTAGCTCTCAATTAACATAAGAAAAAGAGGATCATGGGGGACCAATGGTCACCGATTGGGCATTGCTTGCTATATAGAGGGCACAAGTAGCTATAAGTAGTGCAGTGGGCCTTTAATACCTACCAATTCGGCCCGTAGATCTTTGATATTGCTGATGCTGTAGTCAGTTTTACAAGCTTCACATCGGACCTTGCCGCTACTCTTTAGCCAGGACTCGAGGCAGGTCTCGTGGACAAGGAGCGATGTGCCGTCACAACCACACGGGGTTACGAGTTCAGTGCTCCCTAAATTGCCAACGAAAATGATCACCACGACAACAGGATGAGAAAAGAAGTTGGAGGAAAAAAATAATAATGATTAACGGGTTTTGTTATATTGGAGACTCGATCACAGGGTGGTGAATACGAGATTGTAATGCCAAGAAGATGCAGACTGGGGTTGGTGAAGACATTATGAGCTGGCCTCGATCCTAGCTGGTAGAACGTTTACGATGAGAATCAAAGGCAAGATCTTATAAGAACTGTGTTAACATTAACAACGATGGTATAGCTAGAGTAGCCTACCGAAGTGTGACGTCATACGGGCCAAGTCGTCAAGGTTGCTGGTTCCAAACAATTTATTGTTAAACAATGGTGTGGTGATCGCACCAGCCCCAAACACTGAATTCGCCCTGCACCAGTTCGTTGCTTGAATGATTTCGCTCAATTGTTTAGAACAAGTAACCAGGACGACGAGTGAGTACGACGTTATAGCAATTTGGTTCCTTATATGGTTCAGAAACTTGGATTGAGAAGACAACAGAAATAGTATTTAGAGGAGAACAGAAAGAGCCATGATAGCACGGAAGGTGTGTGGCAGGCGCGTACGCAGGGGGGGGGGGGGGTTGAACCCCCCCTTGGTATTTTTATGTGTGTATTTTTTAGGAAAAAAACCCTAAACCCCCCCCCCCTTTTTTTTTTTTTTTTTTTTTTAAACTGCGTACGCCACTGGTGTGTGGTGTAAAGCATTGTCCGATAGAAAGAACACAGGTGAACTCATGTAAAGGGTCTGGAAGAAACTGTGGTGGAAGTTGTAATAAGTGGATTGAGAACGATGGGTCATTGTGTTTAGAAGGGGTGATGATTAAGCTGTAAAGAGAGCGTGTGATCTGGAAGTGGATGGCATAAGGGAAAGGAAGACCGAAAACTTCATGGAAAAATATGGTGGAAAAATATGGTGAAAAAATGTATTAGCAGAGAAGGTTAGTCTAAATGAGGCGGATGCTCGTGACAAGAGGAAGTGTAGTGTATGGAGGGAGGGAGATTCATCATAGCGCAAAAGTCATGCAGTAATTAACCGCCCCCTATTCCCCGAAAAAACACAATAGCAAATTAGCAATCGGTTCTATCGTCGATTCTTCTTTTTTGTTGTTGCACGAGAAGCCATAGAAAGATGCCACTTTCGCTCTGCCATGTTTACCGATGTGATAAGTAAGAATGGTTAGTTTGCTCAACAAACAAATACTTTCACTGAATCAAACTCACACCAAATACATTTTGACACAGTCATACGGCTGTACACTATTAATGGATTGCTTTGGCCTTTGTACATAAATGTAAAGATTTGTGGAAAGTCATGTGTTTTAAATACCAATCGCGATCTAACCTTTCAAAATATTTTAAACTGTTTTGTTCGAATTATCAGAAGTGTTCACTCTAAGAGATGTCTTTTTGTTCAGGTTTTCTGTTTGGGATTAACCCATATGAACATAGACGTTTACATATCCGTTACGCTCCCCTGGAAAACCTCACAGACTTAAACCTATAATATGTAGTACTATTAGAATTATGTAGAACGTTCACTTCCACATAAGTACTAGTGTAAAGCTGTAAAAGGAACGTTTAACAAAATCTACGCAAGTAGGATTTCTTTTACACGAACGCAACTATTTTCCAAAAACAACTCAGGGGCAATTTAATACTTTTATATATTCAATACAAATCATGTTCGGATTACGTAATACCTCATTGTCTTGTTATTTTAATTCACTTTCAAGTGTTCCTTTACTGACTTAAGTAAAATAAAATTGTAATCATATCCTTAATTGTAATAATGCAGTATCTTGACCAGCCACATTTGATTTGTTTTTAATATATCATTTCTGGCAGTTTATATGCACTAGTAACAATTTGTATTACCTTTTTTTTATTTGAAGTATATTTACAATACTCTTGTTTGGACATTCATGATTATTTGTATTTATATAAATATAATTTGTCGGCAGTACTATTCTATCGTTATTTTTAGACATTTATCTTGATTATTTTGTTAGTTTTAAATATGTCATTTGATGTACCATTATCATTTTTATATTAATTCGATGTATTTACATTGTTTCACTCGGCCCCAATAGAAATCAGTCTTGACTGTTTGGGCTTTTTTAACCGTGTATAAATAAAAATATCAATTCAATTCAATTCAATTCAAGTCCGCACATTTAGACAGGCATGCATAATTATGCTAGTTGACCCACAAGCCTATTGACATTGCCTTGGGTTGGTTTGTTTTTAAGTAGTATCGATCGTGTTTAATACATGTACTATCATTTGCTATATAGATGACTTGATTCAGGAATATTTCAAACATACTTTCCTGCCAATTAGGGATTTCAAAACGAAAAGGAAGTAGAATTAGAGTAGAAATGGATTGACATGTGGGCATGCCTTGAACCATAATGCATGGCCCTACAGAGGAATTTTTACTGTTAGGGGTCGGGGCAAAATTCAATGAATTATTGATAATTTATTGCATTTTCTTTGTTTTTTTTATTTGTGGGGGCGGCGACGTACCCTAGCCCTCGTTAGGTACAGTCATGATTCAGTGGCTTAACAATGGCCTCGTTAATGCGAGCCCCCAGGGTCAAATCCGTGTCGATGTGTTATATTAGTGCCCTTTTATGAGGCATTAATCCTCATTACTGTCAGTTATGACTTAAAGGGATCCGGTAACTTTGTCTCAGATTCTGAAACAAAATTCTGGATTTAGCTCATGATGCAATGATAATTATAAACCTTTAGGTCAGTCAGGAACCCCATGACTTTTACAAGCCGATCGCCTGCCTGATTATCAAGATATTTATGATTGGAATTACAAATTTTGAAACCGTTCGCCTGACGGTTTTCATAACACTACAGTCTATTGGGGAAAACGAGTATGGTAAAACCGGTCACTCAAAGATTTTTACTTTTTTGAGGCACTTCTTGATCATTTTGAAGCGCAATTTTTTTAGGGCTTCAATATTACACCATATCACAGACACTGATAACACGTAGGGCCGTGTATCTCAGATTTAACATTGTTACACGATCCCTTTAAGGACGTAGGTCCCCTAGTTGATTACCATTGTAGCATACACATGCTTTAGTAGTCACGTAAAACAAACACTCACAAATTATTATTCAATAAAATCTGAGAATGTATACTATTATCTAGATCTTCTAGGAATTATTTCACTATTATGACCAACAGTGTATATTAATTCAATCAAAATGTTATTTAAAACTACATGACTTTCACTTTATGAAAAGTTAAACAAACATTCGCTCACAGTAATATTTTTAGAGTTTCTTTTTTTCTGAGATATATGCAAATATATCGTCAATTTAAACATGGATGCGTGGTATTACTATTCACCAATTTGTGTCAGGAACTTGGTATCTATCAAGCCATTTCCAGTCAAAGTAAACACGTATTACATTACTATTCATCCATTTGTGAATAAGCAAACTGGAAATTCAATGGTTGAGGTATAACCAAACACCAACCTGAGAATATAACGAGAGAGAGGGAAAGAGAAGAAAAGAAAATATTTTGACAGGTAATAACCACAAAAGATTTTGTCAACTCATGCGTGAATGTTTGACCTTGGTCGCGAAAACTTTGCTTTCATCTCGTATATACAATAAAATGCATTTAAGATAATATTGACGTTAGGTATCGTGTTTTGACAGGAATCGTTTTCAGACTTATGGTTTCCCCGCGGCGCTGGTTTCTCCATTCTTACCATAATGTCGCAGTCCATAAAAGGTCAGATAACTCAAATCAAGCTAATCTGGGAAAGATTTCCTTTTGCGACAGCCACCTAAAATCTAACCCTAACCCCAACCTTATCCCTAACCCTAACCCTATTTTATCATGTTTTATATATCATATTATTTTTAGATATATCATTCGAAGCTGTACCCTTATTTTTTTTTTCAATTTGGGTGGCTGTCGCAAAAGGAGATCTTCCCTTAATCTGTTCTTGTAATCAAAGTAAATGTGATTTACGAGTCATAATTCTATAATTTAAAATAACGATAACGTGAAACGATAGTATGATCTTGAATTAATGTAATTTTTGGGAAAATGAACGGTATAATTACATATTTCGTTTCAATATTTGTTACCCTTTAGGTTGTTATCCTATTGTTGTAACTCATTTGTTGATTTTTGTATTATGTTCGATGTATCTGTAATTTGAAAATAAATATGTATGTATTTGTATGTATACGTTTAGCTAAATTCCTTATATGTAACCTTTCAAGAAAAAGGATATGCGGAATAATACATTCTTAAACCATATTTTATGGAAGTCCAATACACGTATAGTACAAACACGAGAGTGGTCAAGATCTTAAAACTAAAGTGTCATCGGAATAACTCATGTTATTTAGGGCATCAACGGAGAGACAAGACAGAAGAAGAAGGTGAAAAGGAAGAATAAGGAGGACGACGACGATAAAGAGGAGGAGGGGAGAAGAGGAAGAGGAAGATGAGGAAGAACACGAAGAAGGAGGAGAAGAAGAAGAAGAAGAAGAAGAAGAAGAAGAAGATATAGAAGAAGAATTAAGGGAAAATAGAAACAGAAAAAGGAAAATTGTGTTATTGTGGGCATCAACGAAGAGACAAGACAGAAGAAGAAAGTGAAAAGGAAGAATAAGGAGGACGACGATGAGGAGGAGGAGGAGAGAAGAGGAAGACGAAGAAGAAGAAGAAGATATAGAAAAGAGCCGGGGGAGAATAGAAAGAAGAAAAAACAATAACAAGTAGCAGTAACCATGGAAGAATCCTTGATCAATGAAGAGGCTTAGACCTACAACATCGTGTATTAAAGTAAAGAATTTGTCACTTGCCCATAATTATTATCTCACCTTTTCTATCCCATATGCTTTTGCAGTATGTACACACATTCGGGTACGTATACTTTTCGAAATTCTTGATTCGTGGAGAAGGAGGTTTAGAGGTGACCAAGCTCCCATTCTGTCCTTCATGACTGTCAACACCGTTGTCGCCTTCAAACGCACGATTGTCGAAGGCTTTCGGCGACGTAACCGAGCTTTTCTTTCCTTTACCACCCATTTCTATTCTTGTCTCGCTTGGATTCCAATCTCATGCGCTTATCCTCAGTCTCTGAACTGTCTTAGGACCAGCTTTCCGTAGATAACAAACTGAAACAAAATCCCCATAAATCACAGGTCATCTTATAATATAGGCGTTCTGATACACCGATTCAACAATAGTTATTGTCTTCGCGTTTCGCTCGGCGACTTCAATTTGACGACATTTTTTTATCCTCGTTGTGTTGGCGCTGGTATACTATACCGTATTCGCGGTGTTCATTCTCCAAAAAGCATCGCTCATACGAACTTGGCATGCATAAAGTGTTCCCAGTGATACAAAACAAATGCTACATCAGCAATATTCATTGTTAGGATTACTACCCCAAAATGAAGTCGATAATGTGTCTCTCCACGTTATATGAATGTCCATGTATAACTATAAATCCCCGCGCACTGCGTGGCCTGTCTATGTGAATCTACACGGGTAAAATCTGTTTTAAAACCCTTACAAACTCATTCGAGTGTAACGTTTGTTTAGAATACAAGGGAATCGAGACTGTGGGACTGAGATTTAGTTGAAAAGCGCATTCTTTCGAGAACAATTTGGGCGATTTTTTGTACTTTTCCGTAATTAATGCCCCAGTTTACATTTTATGTGTCAAGTTAATGTAGGCGTTTCCGCATACTCATGATGAAAATGATATTCAACCAATTATTTCAACATGCAGATAAGGGCGCCACAATAAGAAGAGCAGGGTGCCTACTTTCCAAGCACCTCGCTCCATCAATGCACTCCGCTAATTAGTTGTACCTAGCCTATACTGTCTTTATGGCCATTGCATTATAAGAACTTATTCCACGCGACAAAATCGACCCTGGCCTACGTACATAACAACTATATTAAAAGAAATCACCCTTACTACATTGCGGCAATTGAATGGGGAGAGCAATAATTCGTTGTAGTTGTGCGAGGTGGTAACGCCTGGGCCGAAGTTGTCCGGAAGTTATTGTACGGGCGTAGTTTTCTAAAATAAGATGATCAATGAGGTAGTTATCTTATTCCCCTCCCAACAGAATCTGGCTCACAGATCGGAATCGAACCAGGAACCTTATAAGGCTTCTACAGTCAAACCTGCTTTAGTGACCACCTATCTACAAGGACCACCTGTCTACAAAACAACACTTTTTGTTTCCCTTGGAAATAGATTCTCATTGAAACTACTAAAAGAACCTGTCTTCAAGGACCACTTTTTGTGTTACACTTGGGCGGTCGCCATATGGTTTGACTGTATATTATGCAAGACAGTGCGCGGTTGAGCGAATCTTGGCTATCGCACAACAGCTCTGTTATTTTCGTTGATGTGATTTTTGGCCTATTCAGTCCGGGATCCTCCGATCTCGAACCGAAGGTAAAATGCTTTTCCACTATTATGGTCTTCATGCCTATTCTTGTAAATCATTTGACCATACATACTTATTATAGGAATTATATACGTACGGGATGTGTTTACACTGGTTTAACTAGTAACCTGAATATCCCAACTTGATCAGAATAATTGAGGTGTGAACACTGAAGGGATCTCTTGCAAGGAAAGTGAGTGTACTTGTTTGATATAAAGAATTGTCTTGAGAACTAAATAAATCTTAGATTAACCAGTTTTCCTGATGAAATCCAGTCCATTATTATGCAGCTTAACAATATGTGGCAAATAATAATATGTATGTAGCGCTTAGTTAATACTATACTATATTAAATGTTTCTTTTCGCCGTACCTCATTATTATCCCGCCATAAGCCGAGCAACTCGAGGAATGTCTTCCTATAAGGTACCAATTTTATACCACCTGGGTGGAAAGTGGCAAATGCAGATTTATGTCTAATTGCTAAAGGACAATCGTACTTCGGCGGGGCTCGAACCACGAACCATGACACTGCGATCCACTGTCCGGTGACGTATCCACTTATACACGTCTACTACATCTCTAGCTTAAAACCCATTGCCTACTAGAACAGAGTGGTCTTGGTATTTATCATACGGGGAATATAAGGCTATCATTAGCCAACAATTGGTTAACTGCGAATTAACCTGACGTGCATCAATCGTTGAACCCGGAAAGATCAAGATTAGGCTTACTCTGCCATCTTTGGAAAACAACGGTCGATGCAGATGTTAATTTTTGTCCTTTACTAGATCTCTGAACCGTTTCCTTTCTTCTCGAGACAGAGTGTACACAATGAACAACAAATGTAAACAAAGAACAGTTTCCTTTTTTTTTTTTTTTAAATAGGTCTAGGTACTCATTTTTATTTCCAAATTAGGCCTATGATGTGTCAAGCATTTCTCTCTCTCTCTCTCTCTCTCTCGATCTTCCTCGTTCGTTTGAGTTGGGACCTCCGTGATAATGACGATTTGGTTTATAGTTGTACAGATATGTGCAAATCAGATATTATGATGATAGTTTGTCTGGGGCCCGCTCTTTAGCATTATCATCCGAAAAAACGTGAATCTGCTTCGATCAACAAGTACATATTGAAAGCCATGCGATTAAAGTGACTTGGTAACATTGTTCAAGGTTGATGAAAAATACTTATTATATTCCTTCTACTGTACTATCCCTCTTACATGCAAAAATCCTGAAAAAATTCTCAAACCACAAAGATATTTATGGTTTTCTTTGAAGGCGTCACTGTGCAACACCCTCTAACAGTGATTACAAGTAAATTCTCCCAACCATATTTGAATTGGCCCAGCCATTTTGCTATGAAAAAAAGACACAAGACAGGCTTATAAACATCTTTCAACACTTAAATGTCTGGAATGGTATATAGAGCCAATACATTGCTTCGTGACTATTTGCATTCACCTTAAATGTAATTAAATTGTAATAATATATTTTGGAGAATTAAGGAATCGATCAGATCAGTTTTTCCCAATTAGTATCATTAATGATGGTCCGTTTTCACTCAAACTTTCCGAATATATTTAATTGAACATCTAGCATTGAGGTCACTACCTTAGCACTACTTTCTCTCATCTGAACAATGTTACCAAGTCCCTTTAAGACACCGGAGAGGGAGCCATTCAATTATGTTGTCCACTGGTATTGTTGTCCACTGGTGAAGAGAGACAGACAGAGAGTGACACACAAATAAGGTAGAAAATGGAACAAAAAGGGAGAAAAGACCCTCAAAAAAAAGAGGGGAGAGAAACGTGAGAGAGAGGGGGAAAGATAGAAAGAGAGAGAGAGAGTGTGTGAGGGGGTGGAAAACAAAGAGAGCGTTAGAGAGAAGAAGGAGGGAGAGAGCGGGGAAATGAGAAAGAAACCAGGAAGAGCTAGTAAAAGAGGGTGACGAAAGGGTGAGGGGTAAAGTGGAGGAGGGAGTATTCTTTTAAATATATAGGCTATACATTTTTAAATTTTCAATCCCTAATTTTTAACTTAACTTTTACTTAATTTCATTTCATTGAATATTTGTATTTATTAATTATTATATTGTGCTATTTATCACGCTCGTTATAATTATTTTCATTTTATTTTATTCATTTGATTTTAAATCCGCTCTTCTTTTACTGTTTTAATTGTTTAATTTGTATTGCGTCTTATTTTGAATTGTATATATTTCGTATGTGATTTGTATTATGTATGCACGGCCTTGCAGAAGAACAGCTATTGGCTGAAGCAAGTGATCCGTGTTGAAATAAAAATTAAATTAAATTAAAATTAAATGAATGACGAGTGAAAGACAGAAAGTAGTGTGTGGATGTATGCGTGCGTTGTATGGTGTACTGTGTATTCGTATGCGTGCGTGTGTGAGAGAGAGAGAGTGGGAGGGAGAAATATATATAGGGGAATGATAGATAGAGAGAGAGAGAAAGGTGGAAGAGAAAAGGGAGAATGAGAATGAGAAAGAGAAAAGATAAGAGCGAGAGAGCGGTATATCACTCTTTGTATCTAAATGCTCAAAGCCATGAAAATGAAATGAAGCGGGAAATTTAGCCTTCCGAATCGGGTCACATCAATTAAATAACATGATAACAAACACTAATTCCCTCGAAAAACGAACAAAGCAACACAAACAAACCAACCAAACAAGCAAGCGAAAAACACCTGTAGGCCTATTATCATTAAAAAACAAACCGCCCCAAACACCAAGAACAAACAATCCCAAAGCATAAAGAACATGCACATGGCGATACTCAAAGTGACAAGACGAGCGAGAGCTTTTTAGACAACATCATTCAGTATTTATTCAAAAACTACATTTTGTCTAAGACCTGAGCTACAGTATTTTTTCAGAGCTAAGAACATTGGAGGGCTTTGACAATTTGTTTCACACTCTGATCTCAAAGTTTCTCCAGTGCCTTGCTAACACATATTGTGGTTCGACCGTAATAACATCACCAGCTTCCATTGACAACATTAATCATACAAGTCCAAAGTCTAATTCTTTATTGTGAGGTGATGACCTGCTATTTCTGCTCATCAGCACACTTTATTAATGTTATACCCTTTCTTTTACAAAATCCTGGATCCGCCCCTGTTTTAACTGTTGCCAGTGAACTTGCCCAATCAATTCTTGTCACTGTTTGATATTGTAAAAAGATCATCTTTCGCATTTGAAGATGAAATTCTTTGAGCAAAATACAACGTTATAAAAGTCTTTTTTTTTTTTAAAGAATATTGTTTTACTCCTCAATATTCCAGATATGACATGCCTATTAAGAATATAATATCAATAGTTTAAAGGTGATACAAAGTTTTGGTACGGGGTCATGAATTGGGTTCAAATGAACATATATTGCATATCTTTATGTTGTATAGCGCCCACTCAAGACTGATATTACTTTAGCTTTAAAACAATGTTTCTTAACTACAATCGACCGATTTGCTATTCCCGTTTGGAAATTATGTATCAGAACTGCATATTCTGAGATTGAATGGCCTTAGGCGCTATTTGAAATATTTGAAATTTACCTGGAGCACCGGTAAATTTTTGATTATTCAATTTCTCGAAAGCAAAAGTGTTTCAGGGGCTAAATTGTATAGTGCTTATAATACATCCACAGGGGCATCCAAATATATCATAAATGTAAGGAATTACTATCCATCCAATTTTCAAAATTTCCCAAAACTTTCATTACCTTTAACAACTATAGAAACAAATGCTAAAAATAATCAAACCTGTCTGATCGCTGATCATGTGGCAGAGTTTACACAGGTTGCGCGGAATGAACGGCTGGAAGTGGGAATATTTCCTGGGTTTGAATGACGAGGCGAACTTCTCGAGGTCGACTAAAGACACATCGCCCTCGACGTCTTCAAGCAAATCAACAAGTGTTCGACTACCAGCTCGTACACCTGAACGACTACCGGATCGACCACTCTGGCTATAGAGCCGTTCTCGATGACTCGCGTTTGACACCACGCTGCTTTTCTTGCGAGGAAGTGACGAGAGAACGGCTTCCGAGGATTGTTCTTGACCCATTATGATACGATAACCTGTAAATAATAATAATAATAATAATATTTAACCTTTATATAGCGCTTAATACAAATGTCTCTAAGCACTTTACAAATATACTATGAATGTCGAACATTCTGATACTGTCGACAACTTTAAAACACATCTATATGTTATTCATGTATCCTTTTTTTCACCACACGCCTTGGTATGTATACCATCTCTCCTTGCTTGTGTTAACATTTCCAACCTTGATAACCGCTTTAATGTGGACCATCTTTGTAAGGCTTGTATGAATAGCGGTAAATGACACAAGTATAATTTTAATGAACCTTAACTTACCTGAACATAAAGATGCATCTACTGTATGCAAAATTAAAAAAATGAGCAAATTGTGTCCACTATCAAACATCCATGATGTATCACGTCCGGATCAGAAATGAAAAAAAAAAAAAAAAACATCCTTCCAGTTCTCTTACAGGCATTGTAAAAATTAATGACCATGTCCAGTTTACAGATCCGTGACGTTCCGGAATTATTTTCCCACCAGTAGGGCAGGTTTGTAGGTCTGACGAGGTCGCAAATGATATTTTGTTGTTATGGCTAACAAAGAAAATAAGACTACGTTTGCTTTTTATTGTGCGCTTTACACCTCGAAACAAGTGGGAAAAAACATCGCTTCAGGCTTCGTTGAACAAGTTGAACAGTTGGAAAATGAGTTGAAGGCATAATGATAGACAATGGTGAATCGAAGCTTTCTTTCAGAGTGCTCTAATTTTTCTTCAATGTTGTATTCCCACAGACAATCTAATGTTTATGCTCCCACACCAGTCTGTGTCAGGCATAAGTCATTTGAATAAAGCTACATTTATTTAATATTTCAGACTTCACTTCATCAAGTTATTTCAGACTTGTCATGCACGGGATAAACAGGAATATATCTAGAGACTATTTGAAAATCGATGGGTCTGGAAGAAATTCGAAATTTAATGACAACCATCCCTGACCTGAACAATTTGTTTTCCTTCTTCTTCTTCTTGTAGCCCTGACTTCATAACCTGCATCCGGACAGCGCTTTTTTTTTTGTACACAACTGTTTGGCCACTTTTGCGAAAAATTCCTAGAAGTACTCTGGTGAAAGAGTCCAAGTCATCAGCGAACATCGCTTACAATCACCAGCAGCATGTGCAAGCACGTACACCCAGGGAAGGGAAGATAATAGAAAAGGGAAACATAGAAATACATTATCAGAGTGGAGAGGATATGGAGAAGAAAAACAAGGAAAGACATAAGGAAAGAGAAGAGGAAAGATCAAAGGAAAAACAAAGAAATACACAACGGAAGAGAAGAATATACATTTATATGGAAAAACAAAGAAATACATGACGAAAAAGGAGAGGATAAATTGAAGGAGAAACAAAGAAATACATAACGAAAGAGAAGAGGATTGAAGAAATAAACAAATTAAGCCATATTTACGAAAGAGGAGAGGGTAGATTGAAGGGGCGGAGGTGACGGAAGTGACTACCCCCCGTAGAGCTATATGATAAGTCTTATTATATAGCTCTATGCTACCCCCTATTGGTTTGTTGTATTACAAAATTACATTCTTTAGCAAAACTTTAGTATAGGATTTCCCGGCCAAATTCGCGAGTTTGTCATTCAAGTTAATTTGTATTGCGTTCAAATTCGACGGTTTTAGTGCAGTCAGGTATATCTCGGGTTTATATTCCCTTTTCTAGTTTTCAAATCTATGGAATTTTCGTTAGAATCTACGTATGTTTCATTCAAATTGACGACCATTGTGCTTCTTTCGCTATTTGGTCATTCGATTTGGCGGAACACGATTTTCTGACAACGCGACGGTGTACTTCTAGCATTCTTATTCATTTGTAGCATTCAAAATAGCACTATGTGCACTTAAATTGATGGTCATGATACATTTCTCGTTTATTACACACTTTTTATAGCTCATTCTTTTTCTTTCAAGATTGTTTTTTCATGTGTATTTCATCATATTTCATTTTCTTGCATTTATACACTTATACTTATTAGATTTATCTGAAATTCATCAGCATTTAAGTTTGATTGTTAAGAAGAAAAAAACGACTTGCATCTACGGACCTGATGGTCTCAGTATATTTGTAAATGTTCATGTAAGGAAGTTGTTTGTCTTATGTTTCATCATAAATTTATCATAATTTCATTATGGAAGAAGGGTACAATATTGTGACTGGGGTAGGGACTATAGAGCCAACAATTTGAACATGATTCATTATTTAGCCATGTCTTTAGCCATCGATCTGTTGGCGGGCAAGTAAACTATGAAACTCTTTAAGAAAAACAGATGGGTGTGCTGGGTATAAGATACAATGTGAATTACTTTTGTAAAAATCCGAGTCTGTAGTAAAAAGGGGCGATTGAGGGTACCCCCACCTTTCCCGGGTATATGAACATGTCCGTGCAGAAATGCCATATCCCTTGATTTCGCCCCTTCTTTACTTTATGTCTGACTACACCCATCTGCATTGTCCTGAAAATAAATAAATGGAATAACAGCTTATACCCCAATGACAAATCATGCATTTTAACTGCATTATTTAAAAACTGTAAAAGTTTGTTGCAATTTTCCCCCCTTACATTTTCTAACTTGAATACAAAATATTACGAATACGAATGACAGGTGTTAATTTGAATGATTAAAATTACGCTTTGACAAGTGAATATTAATTTGAATGCTAGTTGAGCAGTTTCTAAATTGAATGACAGATCTATGAAACCCTTCGACCAAAATCCTAAATCAAATACAAAAGCTGGAAAATTGAATGATAATTGGCATGGCAAAGCCGATCTGCGCTAACTTAAATGCAAAGTAAATGAATTCGAATGACAAACACGCGAATTTGGCCGGGAAATCCTATATTGAAGCTGTTACCGTTTGTATATACATGAACTTGAAATAAGTAGCCTTGAAAGTGTCGCAATATATCATGTGTGAGTGAGCTTGAAGTTTAACGGTGTAGGTTTGTTTGAGACTATATAGCCTTTACACTGTTTCATTAATTACCGTATATCTTCAATCAAATCAAACTGAGTGATGTTATCGAACAATTTAACAATATCAATCTTCTATTCTCCTAAATAAACCTGGGAAACTTGAAAATTGCATTACAATTAAATTCATCGTTAGTGAAACATGTAATACAATATACAACAATGGGCAAATAATTGTTTCCAGACCAACGATTTGAGTGAGAAGAAATTACATTTATATTGAAACTGTTACTCCAAATTTTTATTAAACCGAAACGGAAATTCTTTTTGCCCAATAGATGGTGAGCCCGGCAGCCACTGAGCAGCGCCAGATCGACGTTGCTCTATCCCTTATTATTGTTGAACGCCAAACAAGGTAGCAACAACTCCCATCTTTTAACGTCTTTTGGTATGACGCGGCCGGGGTTCGACGTTTGTATAACATGAACTTGAAATAATAAGTAGCCTTGAAAGAAAGTATCGCAATATATCATGTGGGAGTGAGCTTACAGTCTAATGGTGTAGGTTTGTTTGAGACTATAGCCTTTACACTGTTTCATTAATGAGATATATCTTCAATCAAATCAGACTGAGTAATGTTGTCCAACACCCGCCCCCCCCCCCCACTCAATGTTATTTAGGGTACGCATATGCTCGTTCCCTCTTTTTGAAAGCACCCCCTATCTGAGGACTGCCAATATTTCCGAACCCCCCTTTCGCGGGCATTTCGCGGGCTTTTTCCTGCCTTGGAGACCCCCCTAAATCAGGAAAAATGCTCAATGTACCTCCCTAAATTCGGAATAATTTCTCAGGAGTCCAAAGAGATGAGAGAAAAAAAGAAAAAAACACCCCCTTTTTAAAGAAATCTCCGGGTGAAAAGTCAAATACACCCCTTTTTTTACAATCTCGGGCCGGACTTTGTCGCACGAAAAGTACCCCTTTACCGGACATTATTTTTGGCAACACGCATGCGGTCATTCCGACCTCTGAGTGGGGAGGGGGGGGGGGGCCGGGGTCCAACAACTTACCGGTATTACATTTCCATTTTCCTAAATAAACCATGACATAGAATGATATTACTAAATATGGTGCCTGACTGGATGGGGTAGACCGGTAGTGGTAAAATTGGGGTTTAAGGATTTTGGGTGCAAAATATCCATTCAATATTTTTTAAATATTGCCTTCACGAAGGCTCACAAGTAAAGATGAAAAACAAAATTAAAATAATGTATACGAATAATGCGCATTATAAGAAGTAAAAAGCAAAAAGAAAAGACGATCTAATAATTGAAATTAACAGCGGAAAAACATCAAATCACTTAAAAGGCATTACAAATTATCACCAAAAAGATTAGAAGAGGAGAGAAGATATAAGGAAATTGGTAGGAAGTAGAGAAGGAAAGAGAGAAAGAAAGAAATAGAGAGAGGGAGGGAGAGAGAGAGAGAGAAAGAGAGAGAGAGAGAAATAAGCCATGTCAAGAGCAGCACAAAAAGCGAAAATCTATATAATTCAAATTAACAGCGAAAAACATCAAATCACTTAAAAAGCATTAAAATACCACCAAAATGATAAGAAGGGGAGAAAAGAGATAAGGAAATTGGTAGGAGGTAGAGAACGAAAGAGAGAAAGAAAGAGAGAGAGGGAGAGAGAGAGAAAGAGAGCGAAGAGAGAGAGAGAGAGAGAGAGAGAGAGAAATAAGCCATGTCAAGAGCAGTATATGAATAGGCATTGTATCACAAAGGTTTCAAAAATGTGTCCTTGTACATAGATTACGTTTAAAGACACTGATAGATTTAGCATTTTGAAGAGCAAAAGGTAAACTATTCCAGATTTTACCACAAATTTTGTATCTAAAGCAATTCTTAAAATATTAAAGAGTAGGCTTGAGTAAAACAACATTCAAAACCATGTCTGTTAAAAACCATTTCCTCGCACAATCGTACCGATATGGTCATTACTGATTTCGATAGGGTCATTTCGAAATATAGGCCTATTTCCCCCCCCCCCCCTCCCCCCCCCCCCCTCCTCCCCCTCTCTTTTTTTTCTCTCTCTCTCTCTCTCTCTCTCTCTCTCTCTCTCTATATATATGCAAACAAATTATTTTAAGCAATTAGCGTGGTATAGAAATTCTTACAAAGATCATCATATTTTCCATCATCCAATATTTCACGTTTCTGTGAGTCCCTTTTCCATTAACGGTACCACGTTGCTGCGTTAAATTCAAAGGGGAAATGTGAGTACTCATCAGGCGCAAAGAGGTCATGATAAAAAAAAAAACTGTAATGGTACTATACAGGAAATGCGGCGGCACAATAACAGCTATAATTAATAAAACCTAGAAATTTTCCTAATGGGTTATATTGTTATCTCGAAGCACAACTCGGGGGGACATTTAAACTGCGTGAAAAGGAAATGTCGGTTCATTAATTATTGAAAATTTGATTAGAGACGATGCTTTTTACACCGTTTGCGCTTTTTAATAAAAAAGAATCTCTCAGTAAAATTCTCCGATGCACAAGTTATATTTGCAACATGACCGTATCACTGATTTTTCTGCGAATCGAGTGATTATATTTAAAGAAAATTAGAAAGCAGAATAATTATTTCCTACTATCGAATTTACATTCCATACAATCATGGCTTTTTAGGTACATGAGTTGGAAAAAGAACATGTCCCGTTATGAAGGACTTCAGAATAATCTCGAACTAGGTAATGGCGGTCAAATGTGCTTTTATTTTTATAGCCCGATACACATTGTAATAATATATACACGCATGCTTTACATAAATAATTTTTGGAGTGGCGGGAAACTTAAAGATACTATGTCCCTTTTGCAGTCAACACATCAAATTATGTAGAACTTTGCAGGAATTATCAATATGTCATGTATGTCCTATCTGTGAAATTTAAACGTTAGGCAGTGTCCTAATATTCAAATTATACAAGGAAACCCGTTTATTTGCTAGATTTCACTGTCAGACACTATTGAGTGACTGAATGGCTTTTTTTTCATCTTTGATAATAACATATATAAAATGAGCTGTAAAGGGTACATGAGCATTTGTCTACATCAATAACCCACTTCTTGTCATGGCCAACATTAAATTGATTGAATCTTCGCGAGGGCATAAAATGTACAACCATTCGGTACAATCGTCTGAAAATCAAACTATTACTTACTGGCTCTATAGCTCCTAAGTCGATTCGACAACTAATAGTCATTATTTTCCCACTTAAAGACATTTTCAAGCTCCCCCCCCCCCCCTCTATTTTTTTAAAGGAAGTTCTAGATTAGTATTTTCTTTCAAATGACGTTGGAATGTAACCTTTTCATCTTGTTTGGCCTGCAAATGG
Source organism: Strongylocentrotus droebachiensis (assembly GCA_035222895.1). NCBI lineage: Eukaryota > Metazoa > Echinodermata > Echinoidea > Camarodonta > Strongylocentrotidae > Strongylocentrotus > Strongylocentrotus droebachiensis. The sequence goes on from JAVYIG010009861.1 coordinate 72,176, forward strand.
GACATAGTACCTTTAAAGGACATTTGACAATCAACGAAATGCTACTAGAATACCAGGCAATGACAAAAAATTGCACTGATGAAATAAAGACATAAATTTCCGCAAAGCTTTTACGAATCATTTTTTTTCTTCACTATAATAGCTTTATACGTAATAACAGCAAAACGTTTTTATTTTGGCCTTCTCTATAGAGAACTGCAGTTCTCTTTCCTTCTCTGTCAACTATTTTATAAGAATGTCGGGAATTGAATCACTTAGAGGATGTGTATACACAGAGCTGCCGTCACGGCGGTCTAGCATTTCGAGGAATTAATTCCTGCCAGGTACCTATTTATCTTCCCTGGGTCTAGTGTGGCAATGATAGATTCATGTCTTGCTAAAGGACAATAGTGCCGCAGCGGGACTCGATCGAGCTGCGAGCCATTGTACTGGTCTAAAGTCCGGTGGAATATCCACTAGGCCACGACCCCGCCCCCCCCCCACTCAGTGTTATTTAGGGTACGCATATGCTTGTTCCCTCTTTTTGAAAGCACCCCCTATCTGAGGACTGCCAACATTTCCGAACCCCCTTTCGCGGGCCTTTCCCGGGCTTTTCCTGTCTTGGAGACCCCCCCTAAATCAGGAAAAATGCTCGATGTACCTCCCTAAATTCGGAATAATTTCTCAGGAGTCCAAAGAGATGAGAGAAAAAACGAAAAAACACCCCCTTTTTAAAGAAATCTCCGGGTGAAAAGTCAAATACACCCCTTTTTTTACAATTCTCGGGCCGGACTTTGTCGCACGAAAAGTACCCCTTTACCGGACATTTTGGCAACACGCATGCGGTCATTTCGACCTCTGAGTGGGGGGCCGGGGCCACGACACCTCCAAAAATGTTGTGTTCCGTTCTTTCTGAAAAAAGCACTTCCACAAGACAAAGAATTTTCCTAATTATAGACACTATGAACATGACTGACAAAGAAAGCGGACAAAATATACAGTTCCCCAGGTAGAGAAAGGAACATCCCTTCACTGCTATTATGTAAAAATGTGTAGAACAGGTTGTCACATGCAAAAACTTTTTTTACATAATAGCAGTGAAGGGATGTTCCTTTGTCTACCTGAGGAACTGTATATTTTGTCCGCTTTCTTTGTCCGTCATGTTCATAGTGAGAGGTGCCCAAATATTTGGTCTTTGTGTATCAGGTAAGATTCATTCACTCGCTGATTATTATTACTTTTATTTTGTGTATCATAGGTTGCATCAGACCAACATTAAAACCTGGTTTCCATAGAAGTCCAACAAAATATATACAACTCCAACAATGTAACAATTATTTCATTTTATAAAAAATAAACCCACACAACCTGAGAAACAAAACATGTTCAGCTTACATTGACCTTGAATCTGAATGTATAAAAGCATTAACTCTATGTAAATTGAACATATACATTTTGAAAAATATGTAGAAAATTATCGACATACAGACGAAAAAATTGATGAAATCCGATAGTTTTCATTAGGTCAGATATTACAAAAATTATCGGACGTACGTAACTTAACATTTTTATCAAGTGATTATACTGTTGGGTTTAAAGCATGTCATTTCTGTCAATTCACCCACGTATTGGAAATATTCGACGATATAGAGATCAAACTTTAAAGAAATGCATTTTATGCCAACAATGTAATTTTATATATACGATTATTTGTGTATGATAAGGAAATAAATTACAAAAAGCTTTGTAAGAGATAATTAAAACGATGCTTTATATCGTGTCTGAATTATCTTGTTTTGACGACCCATCATAATTAGTCCCATGCATGCTTTTGGGAATCCGACCCCCTCAATCCTCTAAATTATATAAATGTAAACATCAAAGTTTTCACGTAATACGGCACGAAAATATTTAAAGTTTTTAATCCGAATCTGAGTACTTTACAAGTTATATACCAATATAATAAGCC